>NJDD01003024.1:45281-83837 GCA_002245505.1 Calephelis nemesis
CCGGCAAGCGAAGCATAGGACGGAAACCCACGAGATGAACAGACGACCTTATGAGAGTCGCGGGGTCTCGCTGGATACAGGCCGCTTCCATCCGGTCGAAGTGGAAGTCAACGGGAAGGCCTTTGTTCAGCAGTGGACGTCCTATGACTGAAATGATGATGATGATGATGAAATGCATGGTAGTAGAATTTATTGATTTATTGCACTTTATAAGCAAAATTATTGATAAAATTAGCGTCCTGCACTTCTCCTACACAATCCACTTAGGTATGCTGTAATTGTACCAAAGTTCATACTCCTCTGTCGTCGCAAGTTTTGTGAAAGAGATTCAAAGTTTTTGCTTCACGTGTTAATGTTGTGAATGTAATTGTAGTATTTGTACATTTTTGAAAAAGGTTGCTAATATGTTCCCCATGAAGCTGTAGACTGCTACTGGAAGTAACACTTCAAATAAAAAAAACTGATGTCAGCTCCAGATGGCAGATGTTGCTGACTCACTTACAGTTTATCAGTCCTCTTTCATTCTTTTGAAGTCAATTAACAAAGTCAAAATGAGAGAAAGGCGAGTATATTAAAGAGAGACAGCAATATTTGGATATGAAATTATTCCTTTTTTAGGGACGTAATCTTCAGAAGTAGTCTATATCTTCATGATGAGTTTTAGCGACAGTGAGAGAAAAGATAATCGAAGTTTTTTCATAATTATTAAAATTCGTGTTTATATTGAGTGAAATTAGTCAATTTTGGTGTGATTTTGTCCAGTGAAAGTGAACAAATGAAATAATCATGAAGAAGTAAACGTATCATGTATTTCATCGTTGCTACCCCAAATACGAGCTTGAGTAATGAGGCCACCGATTTACCCAAGACCCTGAGATGACTTATTGACGATTTATGACTGATTATAATTGAATCAAGATTTTGGTAAATTTGATGCAAATTTCTGCTTGACTAATGGCAAAATGCTAATCCGAATGCCAAAACCTAAAGAATGAAAGAAAGAAAAGAAAGGTTGTTCCTGCTGCTCGCCACTAAGCAACGCTTTGTTACTATTGATACTCATGTTAAAGAGTATTTATATTCTTTGCTATTGATAACATATAGTTCTCTTACTAGTCTGTGCTATTGATAAACATTCGGTCTGCAATTTGGCAATAATATAAAGAGATATTGATTTTCCAGGAACCGTTACAAATGATGGCTAAGCTAAGGAGCTTCAATTAATGCGCATAATCTATTCTTTGCCGATATCTTGGACATATTTTCCTTCCTCATACCTAGGTTCTATTAATTATGATAAAAAACATTCATCTAGAAAAATCACATTCCTTTGTGTTTGCTCATTATACTGGCTTAGCATTTTTAATAATACTAGTGGTCGCCCATTGGTCGAAATTCGACTATAATAAATTTTAATATCTTGTTGATAAGAACGTCATCTTCATTTCTCAAGATCAACTACTTTGTTTCCAAACTTTTTAGTCGGACATCTTTGATATTTTATCGTTATCATCAATATATTTGTTTGTGTGTGTCAAATGGATGGTAGTGTGGGTAATGTTTTATTTATTGATATAATGTACTTTATAAGCATTATTATTGAAAAACTTCTCCTCCTCCTCATCATCTCCTCAACTCCTACACATAAATTGTAATTTATCACTGTATTTATATAATATATAAAATGTAATTTTTGGCGGATCATTTTGTTTATTGGTATTTTTCCAAATGTTTTGGATTGTTTTAAAATAGCAATTAATAAAATATTTTTTTGTTTGAATAAATGAAATTGGTGTTTCTATATACTTTACTTTTTAATATTTCAGTTTTTACGTAGCGAAGCAAGTACCGGGCTCCTTTGCAGAATAGACCATCTGCTTTCCTGCCAGGCAGCTCGTACAAGGCAAGCATAGGTTTACCGTCTCTAACACCGTGACATCTGATTAGGTGGTAGAGTTTTGCATCGACTCACCCGGATTGGCACCACCGCCTTACCTATACCTGCCGGCATGTTCCGGTTCGGAGGGTAAGGTAGCTTTGATCGTGGTCTAACATTCCGGCCTCAGGTTGGCAACGCACCATTCCATCTTTGGTGTCTCTAGGTGGCGTGAATTTATTACCATCAGGAAATCCGTCTGCTTGTTTGCCTTCTTAAAAAAAAGCCAGTTCATTACCGCATAGAAGGTTCTTACACTTTGCTAACTATTACTTGATTCCTATTCAATAATAAATAAAAGCTAATTTATTAGTAACAGGTCAATAGTTTGAATTCTGTTTGTATGAATTGTTTTAATGTATATTTAACACGAATTACAGAATCTGACGTTAGGTTTGTAATTGTGTAATTGTTCAAATTCTCAGGTATAAAGGTCTACTCTTGAATCTAGATTTCATGCGAATTATAATTGCCTCTGTGGTCTAGTGGTTCAGGTGTTGGATTTGACTTCATGAGGTCCCAGGTTCGAATCCCGGGTCGGGCAACAACAAAAATGGTTTTTCCAATTTTCTAAACAAAATGTTGCTAGGGATTGGGTACACATTGGATTGGGTTTGGCGATAGGCTTGCCACCTATTACACTGTGGGTCTTATGCCCGATTTCACCAAGAGCCCCTATATTTTAGGGGACTTATAACGTAGTTTAGGGGACTGTTTTATATGGAAACAGTCCCATAAGTAACGTTAAAAGGTCCCCTAAAGTGTAGGGGCTCTTGGTGAAATCGGGCATTAGTGTCTTCGACTTGTCGTGGTTGCTGTGGATTGTGCCTCTGCCTGCCTCTTCGGGGATATGGGCGTGCTAATGGATTATTAATATTCAGTTACAAATAAATTCAACGAATCCGATAAAACAATTTATTGTTAACTAGTAACTAAATGTCAATAATTCGCCAGTTGAAGTTGAACACAATTTCAAGAGTACCTAAAACGCCTCGGGCCAAAATCTTATGAAATATAGAAAATGATAATATTTAATAAAAAAAATGACATCCGTCTAAACAAATATACAAAGCATTTTTAAGACGAGTGACCCGTATTTAGTATTTGATTCTGAGTCCAAGTTTTTATAAAATACAAAACCTTATTTTTTAGAATTTCATAGCCAAGGGCTAAAGCAAGGGACAAAACAAAACAATTGCAGCCGCTGAAAAAACTGAAAGATTATTAACTATGATTGTGATTGCTACTACGGAACCCTTCATGGGAGAAACCGACTCGCACTTGACCGCTTTTTTTGTCTTAATTATCCCATAAAATACTGTGATCATATCCATCAGCCACGCTATTTATAGTAGGTAAATACATACACGCGTGGCCCGTGGAAGCGGTTTGAAACCTTGACCATAGCTTGGCCTTATATGCGTATACAGAACTCTAAATCAGTCGACAAGAGTCCATTTTGATCATTTTTTGGCTGTCCTAAGTCAGGAAAAATGTATGAAGAAAAATTAAACGCAGTATTTTAATAAAATATTATCTACCTGCAAGGGTGACCATAAGTTGCGAGACTTTTGACAAAATTTTGGTTACAATTTTTTTTGGGATTTTTGAATTGTATTTTTTAATGTTTCAATTCGATAAATGTAAACTTGCATTTTAACGGGTTCGATTCCCTCTCTCAGCTCCTAAAAACCATACCTACTGTATATGAAGGGTACAGGGGCAAAACAAGGAATGTGACATAACAAGTTTTTGTGTAACTAACATTTTAATATCTGAAATTTTATAAGTTTTTCTTGATTATAATTTCACTGATATGAGTTTTAATGGACTGTGTTCATTCTTACGCTTTTTGCAAAATACCACCTAAAAATTCGCGCGAAAACTTAAGTGTTAACATACTTTGTTTATATTTGAATTTCTTGTGACATTCCTTGTTTTGCCCCTGTACCCTTCATATGAAGAGTTAAAAGTTATTATTATAGTAGCAGGTCTGGTAAGTGTGTCGAAAAGTAGTATGACGCCCATTCTCATCAAATGTACAATCAATGCAGCTAAAATCTTATGAAGATAGTAGCTTCCGCCCGCGACTCCATCCGCGCGGATGTCGGTCTTCACGTGATAAAACTGAAAAATTCAGATTTTTTTACATATTTTCCAGGATAAAAAGTATCCCATTTTATGCCCAAGATAGTAAAGTATTATTATACCAAGTTTCATCGAAATCGAACCGTTAGTTTTCACGTGATGCTTGAACATACAGACAGATAATTTTTTTTAATCAAATATTTGGGTTTGGTATCGATCCAGTAACGCCCCCTGCTATTTATTTTTTCAATATTTTCAATGTACAGAATTAACCCTTCTACAAATTTATTATATGTATAGATTAAGAAAATTATAACACTTATTGAGATAAATGACAAAATTCTAAATAAATATATATCAATGATTAAAATTATTGCTAATCTCCTCTGTGGTCTAGGTCGCCTGTGTGGTCTAGCGGTGCAGGTGTAGGACTTGATTTCATGAGGTCCCGGATTCGACTCCCGGATCGGGCAACAGAAAGAAAATTTGGTTTTTCCAATTTTCTAATAAAAAAAAGTGTTGCTTGAGATTGGATACCTGTCCGGTTGGTGATAGGCTTGTCACTTATCACATTGTGGGACTTAGTATCTTCGGCTTGTCGTGGGGTGCCCTGGTTTTGCCTTTGTCCTTCGGGGATATGGGCGTGAAGATACTTTTTAAAAAAAAATATTACTATGCAATTTGCCTGGCAAAAGTTATTTGTTGTAAAATGGTATAACGCCCATTTACATCAAACTCACAGCTAATTGACTTAACATCTTGTTGTTTGTCAAAATTGAGAAAGTTTAAATATTTGATGAGATAAATGACATAATTCTTAATAAATATATATGACGAATTAAAACTTATTTGTAGACTAGCTGGCCTTGCAAAACTTGTCTGTCATACAGCGGTATGTCGCGGAATAAGTTTCGAATGATTTACATATTTTGAATGATTGTGTCTGTCTAATGATGATGATGAGTCTACCTTATGCGCCTAGATATCCGTCAGGCAATTCAATGACTTTGGTAAAACTGGCAACCAGATTTGTATGAACTATTGAATGTGTCTGAATTATTCTGTATGAGTTTCATACCCAACGAGTTTCATATACAGACTTCCTTGAATGTGGGAAAGCAGAGAATACCGAGTGCCATAAAATACTTATTAAAATGTTCTTTTCATAAAAAGACACCTGTTTCAGAGGCTCTTGACACTTGGATAAAACCCTAGCTATTTGATCGTAGAATATCAACTTAGGTCATCCCGGAGGTCTCATATTTATTAATCTTAACTTTTGGAGGTCTTCGTCCAAATACACGATGAACAAGCATGCTGACAACACACAGCCCTGCTTGACGCTAATGTGACATAAAACAAGGCAATATGTTGACGGATGGAGCTAATTTAGAGGAATGCAACCACAAACGTGAAAGGTGATTTTTAAATATATGAATTGCGTGTTCGCAAGATGAAACACTTGGAATGATAATAGTTAGGTGTAAGGTTTGCACTACACTAGATGAATGAGTACATATGTTGTAATCAATATGTACATATAATAACATTATTGAATAGTGAATTCCGTATGTTAAAGATATAGATAGATAGGCGCAGGCGACTAAAATGGGTAGTATAACACATTTTTTGAATTTTTGCCTGTCTGTCTGCTTGTCGACTGCGATTCAAAACAAAAAGATATGACCTACGTTCATGAAATTTAGAAGATAGGTACTCTATACTCCGAGGAAGGTTATAGTCTACTTTTTATTCCGTTATTTTATTTTCCGTGAAAGAGGAGTAAAAGTTAAAATTTAATTAGCTATGTAAAGCTATAATTATTAACCCTTACTGCTTTTTTTACTTTCTAATTTGTGCTATACAGATCTGTCAAGTCCCACTTAGTATTGATTGACGAAATAACTTGCAATCCAGAATGTAGAAAAACATTTGTATTTACAGGACGTCTTAGACTTTGTTATACTTACTTTCAAAAGACCGGCCAAATTTTAGTATAAGAGCGTTAAGGCGAAAATGAAGTGCGTTTAAATATTGATTGCCCAATTGTAATGTTTACTTTTATAAACAAATATTTAAAATAGTCCGCGTTAATACTTCACTTGTTGTCACTCTACGTTGTGTAGTACGAGTCATGACGTCACTAGCCTACGCATGCGACTGCGGTCGGCGTTTACGTTACCATGCATTTTGTATTTTGTGTCGGATAAAAATTATAATTTGTATTTTTTTATTTCTTCGTAAATGGAAGGTGCTATCGATTCCCAACCCTCTTTCAAATTTTGGTTGGTCTTTTGAATGTTACCCTGTGTAAATATAATACAAATTCTTAATTTTGTTTGTCTGTTACGATTTAAGGATATTTACTCGTTTAAATTAAGTTAGCATATTTTACTGTATACAGTGGCATACATACAATTAATTACTTTTTATTTAGTAAGTTACTTAATGTCCGTCACAAATTTGGGAAATTACGTGTTTCAAAAATTACCCCTCTATCCCACTTCGGCACCTATTCCGGTCTTTGTTTGATTAGTGTTGCAAATCGACGAATTGGTATCGCTCTCATATCTATTTCATCTGTCATTATATTAGTGCTTGCTATTGTCGTATTCTGTGCTGGAGGTTAGAGTAGATGGTAGCACTTGTGGTCGGTGTCGGCCATAAGATGTCGCGCATTTTTTATACCATCAGCCTTCTTTTTCTTTACTTTTAAACAGAAACCGTGCTATTTATAAACAGACACTAAATAACTTTGAGGCTTAAGCTGTAATTATACTTTTTAAAGCACTGCAGTTCAATGTACAACATCATCATAAACCTTGGAGTACTTTAGCCTATATCTATTATAAAGCTTGTTGCTGTTTATTGACTACTTTGCGAATAAAACCGGAACACAATAGTAGTGAGCAGTGAAAATGTGGCTGTGGAATTTATTTAATTTTTTTTTTCATTTCCATTTATAGTAGTTATTTGTTACTGTCTTACTGATGTTGTCAAATAAATATGCATTTCTTATATTTATTTCATTCAGGTATGTGTACTATTATATGTAGTTTATGTTTGCCTATATATGTTTATGTATACATATATGTAATTATGTATGCATGTATGTTTGTATATTCTTATGTAATTATTTGTGTATTTGTATATTATTAATATTACTATGTAATTAAAAATGTATTTTTATTTATACTCTGTTAGTGTTTTTTTGTATTGAGTTATTTTATTTCTTTTATTTTTGCTTAAATTTTGTCTAATATTTATTTTTCGCTTTAGTTTTGTTACGTACATAGTTGTTGTGTTCTTGCCTTTAATTTTATTTTGTAATTATTCGATTTCCTGTCCTTCCTGGTTGTCTGGTAGAGATTGCTTTGAGCGATAAGACCGCCATTTGTACATTTTTGTAATATATTTGTTTTGTATTTTATGTTTGTGTTTATATTGTACAATAAAAAATAAATAATAATAATAATAGATAAGAACATATTGGTAAACGTATGAGATGTAAACTTATAACTTATGTTTAGTTTGTAACTCTCATAGTATCGTTAATATCAGGGCTTTAGCAGTTATAATTAAAATGAAATTCAGATGACATCTTTTTTTAAATAAACAAAAAAAAAGTATCTTCACGCCCATATCCTCGAAGGGTTAGGCAGAGGCACAACCAAGGCACCCACGACTAGCCGAAGACACTAAGTCCCACAATGTGATAGGTGGCAAGCCTATCACCATCCGGGCACATTTCCAATCCCGACCAACATTTTTTTTATTAGAAAATTGGAAAAATCCAATTTTCTTTTTGTTGGCCGACCCGGGATTCGAACCGGGGACCTCATGCAGTCAAGTCCAACACCCAGACCGCTAGACCACAGAGGCGACAAATAAAAACTAATTAAAAAAATTTACAACTAACATTTCACACTGGTTCTTACGTACATACATATCTTCAAGTTCCTTGCGAGCTAGGCTGAGAGTAGCGAGTGCCAAACCTCACATTCCTGGCAGACCTGCCTGGCTTCCTTCAAATTCATTACACTTTTCATACAAATACTCTGGTTTCGGAGAATCTTGACACCACCTTTGATAAACACTCTAGCGATTTGATGTTAACTTAGGTCTCCCAAGGTACCTACATCCATCCAAGTTCGCATTGCATATGCTTTTTTAATCTTTCATGAGTCAGAAATAGTGGTGAAAGAATAAAGTCGATTGGAAGAAATGAGAGAAGAAATGAACTTTCATAATAAATACCAGTACAATACAAGCTTCGTCAAATTTTGACAAATTTTGACCGCCTCATTGGTCAGTGGCTAGCGTACACGCTTAACTTCATCGACCAACCAGGAGGCTTGGGTTCGATTCCCGACGGGGGCAGGCATTTGTGTTATTAACATTTAGATGTCTGTGTTTCCGGATCTGGGTGTTTATTAAATTTATTCTGGTATCTATTTAAGTATTTCTATGTATTGGTATCGTTGACTAACACCCATGACACAAGCATATAATTTGCTTACTTTGGGGTTAGATTCAGTTTGTGTAAGTTGTCTGGAAAGATTTATTTATTACTATTATCTGCTTCGTCAATTTTTCATGTGTCAGAAATAGTGGTGAAAGAATAAAGTCGATTGGGAGAAATGAGAGAAGAAATGAACTTACATAATATAGTATCAGTATTACAAACTTAAAAAGGTACACGTGAAAAATATAATGCGTGCTTTAATTAAAAACACTTATCTTAAAGATGTAAGCGCGTATAAAAATTAACATATAACAAAGCAAGATAATAAGCTACCTTACTGGTTTTAAAAAGAATCTTGTTAAATATATAACCAAGGTTACTTTGAACTAGTTTCTAGGATCCAGTCGTGGAGTAGATAAAGTTCAAACTTACTCAAGGTTCGTCCGTGACCGAACGTGAACTTATCATGTCAAAGTGGCTTTTGTTTTTTATTGCTGCTGCTGCTTGTGAAGATCTTAAACCAATAGTGAGGGTTGAACATGGACTTGTGAAAGGTGAATGGAAAACATCTTTTTACGGACGAAAATATGCAAGTTTTCAAGGAATACGTTATGCTCAACCACCTGTTGGAGAAAATAGATTTAAGGTAAGCATTTGATTTGTTTAATCACCCTCCAAAAGGGAGAGAAGGTTTTTGTTTATTTAATCATTTATTGTACGCAAAAAACTTACATAAACTTTAAAACAAAAAGACACGGGTTATATGTTCGATTCCCATGTTTTATGTATATTAATAAATTTCTCCGTCATTTCTAAAACGATTTAATTTTTTCTGTATTTGAAAAAACGTTTTTCGAACGTGGCCAAATTGACACCAAGTCTGAATCTGACAAAATCCCAGGGTAATAGAGAAAAATATTTTTTTTATACTTAGATGATTTACTTATTGGAATCAAAGTCGGTGTTTTGAAGTTTCACTGAGCTTGGACTTTAAAGGTAAGCACACACCTTACGTAATCGACCAACTAGATGGTACGGACTATAAGGGTTCGATAACCTATATGAAGGCACATGAGTGAGAACATCTATATAACTGTATTTCTGGGTCTGGTTGTGTATAGGTACCATTATCTATTTAAGTATTTTTGTGTATTAGTATTGCCACTAGCACATATAATACAATTTGCTTATTTTGAGGCAAGATTTAATTTTTTCCTCGTCTTCTCCGTGGACTTTTTATTATTTTTATCATTTTAATTAATTTATATCATGTATTCTCGCGCCGTTGGCTTTAGGTATATTTATTATTAAGTTTGGGATTTCCAACGCACGTCTTATTTTTTTTTACGTTTCTGAGCATAGGTATTTATTTATTAATTTCTTTCGGTATAAGTATTTTAATGTACTAGCATCTATGA
This sequence comes from Calephelis nemesis, assembly GCA_002245505.1. Taxonomy (NCBI): domain Eukaryota; kingdom Metazoa; phylum Arthropoda; class Insecta; order Lepidoptera; family Riodinidae; genus Calephelis; species Calephelis nemesis. The sequence goes on from NJDD01003024.1 coordinate 55,189, forward strand.
CTAATGAAAATAACATAAATGCTTAAGACTTTTGACTTCTTAAGGTCCCGGGTTCTATTCCCGGGTCGGGCAACCAAATAAATAGAAAATGTGTCTAATGTTTAAATTTTAAATGTTTCAAGTATCTAATAGAAATAACATTGCCTGGGATTGGGTATGTTAGCGATAGGTTTGCCACCTGTCACATTTTGTGGCTTAATGTCTTCGGCTAGTCTGGGTTGCCTGGTTATGCTCCTGCCTCGAGGATATTATGAGAAAAAAGTGAATATTTGAACTGAATAGCGAATCTTTAAACACTTCGTTTAAATGTAAAAAAATATGTTTATATCTTTTTATACAAAGCTGACAAACAAAATGATAAAACTAATGTGGTATCACTCCGAAATCATGACTGACCTTTCTAAAAAAGAACTATCAAAATTGGTACAGTAATCGCGGAGGAAACATACAAAAAATATATAGTCAAATTGAGAACATTATCTATTTTGGCTTGGTTAAAAATAATAAAATTAACTAAGGTAATCAAAAAAATTGCACATTTTCTAGAGAATAAAAATCTTTATTAAAAAACTTCATAAAGTTTTCAAGTTGCTTTAGAATACTAATTACTATTGTTAGTTTGAAGAACCTGTATAACTATTTGTAGATATGCGTTTGAGAATATTTTCAATTCATAATTAGATTTTGTTTAATACGCTTTCTAATTTAGGGAAATTGGTAAATTTCTGCCTGTTACAAGTTTGACGTATGTATATGTATGTGTGTCACATAATACATTTTTAATAGGTGGACCGATTTCGATGCGGACTTTCTTAGGAGCCGAAGATCTGACGATCTGTAGAGCTAATCTTGCAAATTAGAAATTGGAATCGGACATGTTACTTTAGGTACTTTGGAGAACAAAAAATAGATCCAAAAATCCGAAGAATCACAATGATTAAGTGTTTACGAACAAATGTTAATAATTCGCTAGTATTATGTTCAAGCGTACCTAAAGTAATATACCTATCCGATTTCAATTTCCAACTTGCATGACATCGAAATTAAAGAGTAGCCCTCCTGATCTGGCTGACTGATCATGATGGTTATTAGCTAAATTGCATATAGGCTTTCTTAGGGTCTTTTGAATATTTTTTTTAAGTTTTCCCCATGTTGGTCGGGGCTCATTTGTAGAATAGACCATCTGCCTTCCTTTGTATGGCACCTCGTAAGAGGCGAGCATAGGCCTACCGTCACTAACACCGTGACATCTGACTAGGTGGTAGAGTCTCGCAACGACTCGCCCGGATTGTTGCCACCGCCTTACCTATTTCTGCCGCCATAATCAGCACTTGCTGTTGACGTGTTCAAGTTCGGAGGGTAAGGTAGCCGGTAAACTTACATTTGCTGGAGGCCTAACATCCCATCCTAAGGTTGGCAACGCACCATTGCTACCTTTGGTGTTTCTAGGCGGCGTGAATTTCTTACCATCAGGAATTCCGTCTGCTTGTTGGCCTTCCATTATCATAAACAATGTTTTTAACTAGTGCAGTTAGATTTGGCTGCAGAGTCAAGACTCGAAGTTAGAATTCGCTTGGATAAGTTTGATTAAACCTGCCGTGAAAATGCGATTACTTTTGAAGAGCTATTTTTCAATAACTTTTTTTATGACAAAAGGCAGCAAACAAGCGTCGAGCCTTGATGGTAAGAGATAACCGCTATACTATACTATACCATAGATGTTGTAGGTGCGTCGCCGTCCTGTGGCCGGGGTGTTAGGTATACTGTGCAAGTTTTACCTAATAGGCTTAAAATCTTATCTTTAGATTGGCAACGCCACGCTCTCGTTAATAAATTCCTGTTTATAAAAACACGCATTTCTCGTCAATACAGGTTTTTTATTTCTCACTAGCAGTTTCACGCAGCTTCGCCTGCATAACCTGGCTTCTACTTCACCGATTCCGATGAAACAAAGCTTATGTCACTCAGGGATATTGTAGCATTCTAAAGGTGATAGAATTTTTGAAATCGGTCCAGTACTTTCGGAGCCTAATCATTACAAACAAACAAACAAAACATCAAACCTTTCCTCTTTATAATATTAGTACATATAGATCCTGTTTAGGTATAAAAACACGCTTCTCGTCCATACAGGTTTTTTATTTCATATTAATTTTCTGTCTTTCCTGCTTGTCTAGCAGAGATTGTTTCGTACATTTTCCTCTTGCATTTTTATGTTTTATGTTTATGTTTAGATTCATATTATACATTACTTAATAAATAAACCAATAAAAAGCCCCCAGAGACGGTAAGTTATAACCGGTTTCAATGAGATTGTTTGGAGTAGAGGGGTGAATAAGCCTATTTTTGAACTTAGTTTTACTTATTCATTTTGTACTTTACCTAGATATATTACAAAATTGTAGTTGGTTTGGAGTCACTTCTAAAGAAGAAGAGGTTTCCAATTCAACTATTTATTTTGTACTAGCTGTTACCCGCGGCGTCGCCCGCGTGGTTAAGGGAACATTATCATAAAAACTATCCAAGTTAGCCTCCAAATTTCATAAAAATATGTTGAGCAAGTTTTGTGTGAAAGTGTAATAAACAAACAAACCAACTTTTGCAATTATAATATTAATAGGATGTTTTTTGTGCGATTATTGGGCGAATAACGACAACGTTTCATGAATTTTTTTGTAAGGTAGGTCATGATTCTGACGTAAATATAAATTTGATCACAATCCCTATAGAGGTTTACAATAGTTATTAAGTTTAACGTTTGGTCGTTTATTTTAACTAGTATTTATTTAGTGTTTAGTAGATATAGTCGTCTACCCAAACGACTAGCCGTTTTATGTTGGGAGTGTTCATCATTTATTGTGATTTTTTTAAAAAAAAAGTGTCTTCACGCCCATATCCCCGAAGAGGTAGGCAGAGACACAATCAGTGCATCCACGACTAGCCGAAGATACTAAGTCCCATAATGTGATAGGTGGCAAGCCTATCGCCAACCGGGCACGTTTCCAATCCCGACCAACATTTTTTTTTATTAGAAAATTGGAAAAATCCAATTTTTTTTTGTTAGCCGACCCGGGATTCGAACCCGAGAACTCATGCTGTCAAGTCCAACACCCGGACCGCTCGACCACAGAGGCGATAGATTTTTAAGATCTATATAAATCCGCGATGGTGTGGGTAAATCTATATTTTATATATGTAAGTCCATAATTCCATCATATATAGGTAATAATCTTAGTCCCATATTTTATAATATATCCCAGTGGTAGGTGGCAAGCCTGTCGCCAATGGGGCACATATCCAATCCCGGACAATGCTATTCCTACAAGAAAATTGAAAACACTCATTCTATGCAGATGTAGTTATAAAAATGAAGGCAGGTAGCCCTAAAACAGGGCTTACTTAGACTACTATCTATATTAATAATTTCGTCAAGGGGTACGGTAGACTCGATTGAAACCTTACCTGAATAATATAACATAAAAAAATAATGATTTTGAGTCGACAAAATAATATATCCGCAAAATTCGGATTGTCGAGTATTTTGTTAAATTCTATGTTAAATTCTAATGTGTTGACAGACAAATCACAGTCGCCATCTTAATAAATAAACGTTCCGTTTTGTGATGTGTAATAGAGAACATTCCTTCCTATGTACCGTTGCCAAATTCTCGGATAAGTACGGAGTGCAATTTGTTTTGTTACTTTATGTTACTTTACTTTAAATGTTGACTTAAAATAAAAATTATTTGTGTAGAAACTTTGGCAGTTTTTATCCACACTAATATTCTAAATGCGAAATTAACTCGGTCTTTCTGTCGGTCTGTCTGTTACATTTTCACGCCTAAACCACCCAACCGATTTTGATGAAATGTAGTATGTAAATAGTTTGCATTCATGAGAAGGACATAGGCATATTATTTTTTGGAAACTTAACCCTTAAAAGGTTAAAAGGGGTAGCAAAGTTTGTATGAGATAAATATTTTTATTGTACATTTTTGTATGAAACTTTGAATTAATGCTTTTTAGTACAAATGATGAAACACGTATTTCAGGGTTATTCGAAATTGACCCCCATTGGGGGTTAAAGGGGGGGGGGGCTAAGTTTGTATGGAAAATTTACTTCTATTGAAATATTTTGCGTGATACTAAAATAATGCTCTGCAATACAAATTTAGGAAAAATATTTAACAGTAATTTTTACCATAAGTCCACAACAATGAACCACGTACATCGGTTTATCATTAACGAAAAACACAAAAAGAAATTATGATACACATAGTACCAAAATTGGTTCAAAATCCCTACTTCCCTACTTAATGTTATAAATGCGAAAGTAACTCTGTCTGTCTGTTAATATTCCAGTTTTGACATCTGCCGGCACTCCCTGAGAGCAACCCGTCGTTTTTTTGTCATTGTTATGTACGATTAGAGAGAGATAGAGATAAGTTAAGTGTAAAGCATACGCAATTAATATCGTAGTTTTATGTCGCTTACTCTTACCATGATAGAGGATAGGTTTTAAAGCAGATTCAGTCTTCTACCTATATTTTATACTAAGATTTCAATTACTTCACTCATTATAACAAACACGGGGCACTCCTGATATTAAAAGACAACCGTGACCTATGGATTTCATAGACGTTGTACGTATGTCGTTGTCCTGTGGACGGAATGCTACATGTCGAAAACAAAATAGACACAGCTCTCTCTATGAAGGCATCCTGAGACGGCTGTTTTAACCTGGTTTAACTGAACCGAAAATAATTAATATTACTCCATATATTGAAATAGATTTTTATCTATTTAATAAATAATTAAGATCATACAAAATATTACAATAGTTGACGGCCTCGTTGGTCGAGTGGCTAGCGTACACGCCTAACGACATCGACCAACCGCGAGGCTCGGGTTCGATTCACATTTGTGTGATGAACATTTAGACGTCTGCATTCCCGGATCTGGGTGTTTATTAAATTTATTCTGGTATCTATTTAAGTATTTCTATGTATTAGTATCGTCAACTAGCACCCATAACACAAGCATATAATTTGCTTACTTTGGGGTTAGATTCAATTTGTGTGATTTGTCCAGGGATATTTATTATTTATTATTATAGTTATAAATGTTTTTTTGTTAGGGTTAGCATTTTGTCATAGATATATTTGCTAGCTTATCCGACCAATCTTGACCATATGAACCTTCTCCTGAAAATAACTAACATAACAAAAAAAAATTTTTTTGTAATATTTTTGTAATTAGTAATACTGGTGTATCCGTTAGGGCGTGATGCGATGACCAAGGGAAATGGGGATTTATTTTTATACAATACTAGCCGATCCGGCGAACTCCGTATCGCTTAACATTAACAGCTTATTGAAAAAATAGTGTGGTTTTTCCATTTTCCCTGCAATTTCCCCCGGTTTCCTCTTTATAATATTATTCAGTTGACATTAACCAATACAACAAAATAAGGATTAGCAAAATTGCTCCATCCGTTCAAAAGAGATACGACCACGCGAAATAGCGATTCATTTTTATGTACATAAATAAGAACATATTTCGCAGTTTTTTTTTATTAAATTCTTACTATTTACAAGTTGAGAAATTTAAGTTGTCGTTTAAATACAAGTATATCACTACGTCATGTTATAAAACAAAGTCGCTTTCTCTGTCTCTATGTCCGCTTGTATGCTTAAATCTTTAAAACTACGCAACGGATTTTGATGCGGTTTTTTAATACATAAAGTGATTGAAGAGGAAGGTTTGAATGTATGTTTTACAACCGTGCAAAGCCGAGGCGGGCCGCTAATTAACTATAATTTTTAAAAGATGCCAGTATAAGTGCGACCAAATCTATGAATACTCTATAATAAGAAACTATAATAAGAAACTATATATAATAATCTATAATAAGAAACTATATATTTCAAATAAATCATGTGTTTCAAAACCTACGGCGTGAATAAAAACACATTTTTTTAAGCTGATCACTATAAAATTATTTATTGTGCATTGCAAGTCTTCCATTTAATTTATTTTAGCAGCTCTTTTTTGGGTGAGCTGGAAGAAATCTCTTTATCTGAGATGAGCTGACCTTTTACTCGTAATAAATAAATAAATATCCCTGAACAAGTCACACAAATTGAACCTAACCCCAAAGTAAGCAAATTGTATGCTTGTGTTATGGATGTTAGTCAACGATACTATACATAGAAATACTTAAATAGATACCAGAATATATTTAATAAACACCCAGACCCGGAAATGCAGACATCTAAATGTTCATTACACAAATGCCTGCCCTCGTCGGGAATCGAACCCGAGCCTCGCGGTTGGTCGATGTAGTTAGGCGTGTACGCTAGCCACTCGACCAACGAGGCGGTCCTTTTGTATAGTCATTTAGTTTTAAAGTTTATGTAAGTTTTTTGTTTACAATAAATGATTGTGTATAAATAAATAAACAAATAAATATTTTTTGATTTCAGGATCCGCTGCCATTAGAGCCATGGCCTGGAGTTTGGGATGCCAGTAGACCGTCATCTCATTGCCTTCAGTACGATCCATTTGACAAGTATATTTATGGTTGGTTTGTATTTTTATTCCATACTGGCGTTGAATTTAACCGACTCCAAAAAAAAGAGTGTCCATTGTATTTTTGTGTGTTTGTTACTCGATTACTAGACTACTAGTAAACCGATTTTGATGGTTCTATTAAAAAAGATAGGTCATGCTTTCGAGATTGTCCCATAAGTAAATTTGCATGACTCAAAAAGTGGTTTTTGAGTTACATTTAATAAAATATATTCACATGTCAATTTTATTTTTTAATTTATTTAAAGCAATAACAACCAAAACAATAGGACACTATGATAGTTAAGTGCTTTAGTTAGTAGTTAATAAGCTAATTACTCTTATAAAACACATATAGCGAGACCAAAACCAAAGTAGGTACACTTGGACATGTTATTTTTAATCCTGTAAGTGTATTGTGAAGTAGGAACGTAACCGGACCAACTAAAGTGATTTCTAAATAATACTTTTTTCTTACGAATACAAATGCTCTTATAAGACGCTTTCTCTTATAACATTCTTTTAAGTTAGTCAAGAACTGGCCCCATTAAAAAAATATCGTCATGCGTATATCCTCGGACGAATAGGCAGAGGCAAAACCGGGGTACCCACGACTAGCCGAAGACACTAAGTCCCACAATGTGATAGGTGGCAAGCCAACAGAGAACATATGCAAATACGGAAAACGCTATTTTTATAAAAAAAAAAAAAATCACACATTTTTTTCCTGCCCGATCCGGGGGATCGAACCCGGGACCTCAAGAAGTCAAGTCCGACGCCCGACCGCTAGACCACAGAGTTGAGTACGTTAAGTCTTATGTAATGCAATTATAAACTTTTACCAAGAACTCAATAATACTATTACTAGTCTTTTAATACTTAAAATTCTTAATTATAAGAATATTTTGATAGTTGGGCGTGTTTGTATAAAAAGATAACTAAAATGAAAAAGGGAATGCTCCGCTGGTTTGTTCATGTGTGAGAATTACAGATAAAAGACTGACATAGCAACATACAATGCGAATGTGGATGGATGTAGGTACCTAGAGAGACCAAGGATGACATTCCACGATCAAATTGCTAGGATATCGTCCGAGGGTGGTGTCATAAGACTCCGAAACCGGCGTGGTTGTATGAAAAGGGTATGTGAAGAAAGCTAGACAGGTTTGTCGGGATCGTGAGGTTTGACATTCGATACTCTTTCTCTACCTCGTAAGGGACTTGGCATGAAGATATTTATGTATGAAGAGTATCTATTCAAAGCTTAGGAAGCTAGGCAGGTCGGTAGAAATCAAGACTTTTGGCTCTCAATACTCTCTGCCTACTTCGCAAGGGACTTGGTGTAAAGATATTTATGTACAAACAAGTTTCTTAAATAAATTTTAAAGAAAGAAAAAAATCGTCCCAGACAGGATTTGAGCCTGTAATCTTCTTAATCTCTTAAAATCTTAATCTTCGTCTCAAGTCTACGAATGCTCTAACCATTTTAGCTACAGAGGATTCAAGTTCCGTGGCGAAATTTTTAATTCCTTTCTTTACTGTTAATGCTATTAGTTAGGTATACCCAATAGATACACAGTTTTGAGTACCTACTAAATGAGTTTATTGTTACAGACAAAAATCACATTTATAATGGATATAACTTCCGTTTTTCTCACGGTATTTTTTTTATGTTATAGGAAGGCGGATTTCCTAATGGTAAGAAATTCACGCCGCCTAGAGACACCAAAGATGTTAATGGTGCGCTGCCATGTTAGGCCTCGACCTCGAGCAAAAGTAAGTTTACCGGCTACCTTACCCTCCGAACCGGAACACGTCATGATTTGGGAACACTTGCCTTGTTACACTTGGGTTACATTTCTATAAATTTTAAAGAAAGAATTTGAACTTGTAACCTTTCGTCTCAAGTCGTCAAATGGTCTAACCAGTGGTGGGCAAATTACGGCCCGCGGGCCGGATCAGGCCCTTGAGAGGTTTTAATCCGGCCCACCGAGGGTTTTTTTAGAAAAAATATGAACCTCCTCAAAAAAAATGGTCGAAATGTTTAAAGACAATTGAAATTTGAACAATTAAGATAATGAATCGATACTTTAAAAATACAGAATTTACGTATTTCATTTGTTAAGACTACATAAATAGAATTTATTATAATAAAGCATTGTAAAATAAAAAAAAATGCCTTATGTTATCTTTATACAACGTTTTATAATCTTCATATTTAATGCTATTTTCAGGTGTTTTAATATATATATATATATATATATATATATAAATCAAGATTAATTATAAAGTGTATGTCAATGATTATACAATTTTTGTTTACAGGCTCTGAAGATTGTCTTTTCGTCAACATTCACACACCCAAACTAGATGCTGATGCCTCTCTGCCGGTGTTGGTATTCATCCACAGCGGAGCATTCATGTTTGGTGCTGGGTCTATTTATGGTGAATCCAACATGATGGATAAAGACATTGTAGTAGTCACATTCAACTACAGGTTGGGTCCACTGGGTGAGAAATTCATTTTATATCCATACTAATATTATAAAGAGGAAAGGTTTAATTTTTTTGTTGGTTTGAAATGAATAGTTTCCGAAACTACTGAACCGATTTCAAAAATTTGTTCACCTTTAGAATGCTACATTATCCTTGAGTGACATAGGCTTTGTTTCATCAAAATGGGTGCAGTAAAAGCCAAGTTACGCAGGCGAAGCTGCGTGACACTGCTAGTGCGTGACACTTCTTACATATTAGATATTAAAATCAATTGCTGTTCGTTAGTCCCGCTAAAACTCGAGAACAGCTGTACCGATTTAGCTAATTTTGTTTTTGAATTACATATTTATGGAAGTCCGGGAAGGTTAATAAGGAAAATGGAAGCTCTGTCAGGAAACTAGGAAAAATAACATTTTATTTTACCAGTACAATCCGAACGAGTGGAACGAAGTTCGCCTGGACAGCTAGTCTACATCTTAATATACATAATTTCTTGTGTTCACCACTAAAGTCTTTCTAAACGACTGGAGAGATATCCGCAAAATTTTTTGGGTGTGTACGAGAATGGTTTAGATTTACAATTTGGTCCACTGGAAATGTTTTTTTTTAATTCATTTTTTATTTGTAAGTAGTCTTTGATTTAGGAATGTTTTACATTGATTCCGACAGACTGCACTACTATCGGGGCATCAAATATTATATATATAGCAGCTGTCAATGTCAAGCGATACAAAGTTTTTTGGATGGGCTAGTAATATATAAAAATCAATGACTGAACCGATTTAGCCAATTTTGGTTTTGAGTTATTTGTTCAAATCTCGAGAAGGTTCAAAAGATAAGAAAAAGGTAAAACTGCGAGGAAAGTAGGAAAAACAACATTTTAAATTTACATGTACAAATTGAACGGGCGTAGGTAACACAAAGTTCGCCGAGTTGGCTAGTACAACATATTACGTACAAATCATTGGCTCATGTGATCACAGCATGTGATAATAGACTGATTGAAAAATCAGATGGATTGAACCGAGCAGTGTGAAAAGCGTTGACAGGTAGTAATAAATAAAAAACATTCCAATTTTTCAAAATAACACACCTGAGAGGAAGAGCATTTTGTAGTCTAAGATCCTGGTGCAGAATCATTACGTCTACCATTTAGGTAATTTTTTCAAGCTATTAATACCCTTAACAAGGTGCCTATCTAGAATTACACGAAACTACTTAAATTTGTGATGTTTATTATTTTAGAAAAATGTCGGATATTATGGAAAACCGACTTTTTAACTGTAACACTCACCAGTTTTGTCATACACATTCACTTTGTTACCCTTTTTAACGGTTAGAACCCCAACTTAATCCAGGTTTTTCAGACTTATTTGAACACATTAAAAAATAATTAACTTGTATATTGGGTGATGAAAACAAAAAAAAATGTGTGCGTGTACTATAGCGTACACTCGTAAGAAGTGAAAAAGTGAAACTTCTTTATGACGTTATTTAAAAAAAAAATTTACTATATCCAACTTTACAGAAATTGGTTAAATAAAGTTTATTGCCAATCCCTACTTCGCTGGAGAAAGTATACTTCGAATCACGCGTGGAATCTCAAAAATCATAAGAACAAAGATGGCGCGTAGCGGAAAAATGATGAAAAAATAAATGAACAAAAAAATGAATGAAAAAATATTACACTAAATTTTTTTCCAACCCCGATTAAGAAGTTTCACTTCAAAAAAGTGATGAAAACAGGAGTAAAAAAACTTTCTTAGTAAACCAAATATTGCTAAAATTAATTAGCAATATTTGGTTTAAATTTAGTTGCGGTTACTTTTTTACTATCACCCTGTTACCAGTGTACTCCTTCATCCAAGAAAGAATGTTAAAATTTAAGTTTGAACTACGTGATGAACTTAATAATTCTGCAGTCGGATCCCAAGCTATTAAAACATCTATCAAGAGTTACTTGTCTGACATTTTCCATTTATCAATTGTTGAAGTAGTTTATACACGTTAAAAAAATTATACACTCATCAATAAAATAAGCTTTACGTCTTTATATTTCTTCATCGATTTTTTAAGGGAAATGTGATCATAAATCTTTATTATTTTTTTAATAAAAGCCTTTTTTAATTGAAATAATATTTTGTAACTTGTCGATAAAAAGTATTATGTTAAGTTCATTCTTTCGTTTTTTGAAATATGAATGACTGAATACAATAACAATTTAGTAATATGTGGTCTTATTCTTAATTTACAGGTTTCCTAAGTACACAAGATAGCGTAGTTCCAGGAAACGCTGGTCTGAAAGATCAGGCATTTCTGTTACACTGGGTACAGAGGAACATCAAGGTGTTTGGCGGAAACCCGAAAAGTGTAACTCTGACAGGTTGTTCAGCCGGGTCTGCTAGTGTTCATTACCATTATTTGTCATCCCTCTCTGAAGGTATGTTTTTTAAATTATTATTCTTATTTTTTTGTTGTAATCTGAACATTTAGAAAGGTGGTTTCTGTGCTATGAAGATTTAAAAAAAACAGGCGACAAAAAATTGCAGCAGAGCATACTTTTAACATTTTCAGAATATTTGTTTATATGTATGGATAGGAAACTCGATTCACTAATTTTACGATGTTCACAAACTAAACTCATATTATTTGCATGATACCTTTTTCAACTAAAAATAAAAGTAAAAAAAAACATGTTACATTAGTGATATATTAAAAGTCTGTAAAAATATCATGTACGGACTAATTTGACAGTATTAAAAGTGTTATGTCTCTTTCTATTATTTTCGTTGAAAGAAGATAGCGATAACTTAAAATTAGTTTAGTGAATGTGCAACAAAATTACCACCTAATTGTGCCTAAGTGCTAAGACTTAGTATTAAGACTTTGCACTGAGATGTGGTGATGTGGAAATTGTATTGTCTTCCTGTGGAGTAATTTTGATTGCTGGATTGCTCTTTACTGGATTACTAGTGTAGTCCGTCAGACTAGGAGTAAAGCAAAGGCTCATCCGGATTGATATTTATTACTATAGCTCTTCCTGTTGCCATAGTGTCTTTTTGTTATAAGTCTACTCCAGTCATGTTTATTTGAAGGATAGGCTGGGTGGTAACTTACTCAGGAATGTAGCTTAAAATCTGACCACCGTTTTGGCTGTCTATAAATGATCTGCTTAATTGCCATCTGGAAATCGATTTTCGGTTTTTAACAGTGCAATGTCAAATTGTATTTTTTTATTATTTTCCTTCCTTTTTTTGCAGAATATGTTGCCAAATCATATTTTTTATTGTCTTCTTACTCGATTTAGAATTGGTATTGACGATATGGTGGTAAAAATAAAACAAAAAATTATCTTCGCGTCCATATCTCCGAAACGGTTGGCAGACGCACAACCGGTGCATCCACAATTTGATAAATTGACACAATGTGATAAGTGGCAAGACTATTCGCCAACTGGCTAAACATCCAATTCCGAGCAAGAGATTTTTTAATTAGAAAACTGGAAAAAACATTCCTATTTGTTGCCCTATCCGGTAATCGAACCCGGGACCTCATGAAGTCAAGTTCTTATGAAGAAAGTGTTTAAAATAAGTTAGTTAAAACTTTTTTTTTACGAGCTGTCTGATAAGAGTAAAGTGGCCTGTTCTTCTAAAAATTTTATAACATTTATGACATTTTTGCAGGTACGTTTCATAGAGGGATATCATTCAGTGGTTCTGCATTCGCCCCTTGGGCATATGCCCCCAAACCACTAGACAAGGCACATAAACTAGCAGAGTTGGTAGGATGTCCTACAAAAAGTAGCGAGGAAATGGTTGAGTGTCTTAGAACGAGACCAGGTGATGTGATCGTTAACGGCCAAGTGGAGATGTTTGTAAGTGTTTTAAATTTCTTCCATCTTCCCACAAAAAAATATGACAAGTGTTTAGGGGAGGCCTATGTCCAACAGTGGACGTCCTCCGGCTGATGATGATGATGATAATAATAATACAACTAGTAAGTTACATGTCGTTTTTGGCGCCATCAAGAGAAAAGATGGTCGAAGTTTTTTCATAATTTTTGAATTTCGTGTTTTTATTGAATGAAATTAGTTGTTAGCCCGTGTTGGTCCGGGCTCCTTTGTAGAATAGACCATCTGCCTTCCTATGCCAGGCAGCTCGTAAAAGGCGAGCATAAGCTTGCCGTAACTAACACCGTGATATCTGACTAGGTGGTAGAGTTTCGCAGCGACTCACCCGGAATGGTACCACCGCCTTACCTATTCTAGCCGCCATAACGTCATGACGAGTTCCGGTTCGGAGGGTAAGGTAGCCGGTAAATTTACTTTTGCTCGAGGCCTAACATCCCGGCCTCTGGTTGGCAACGCACCATTACCACCTTTGGTGTCTCTAGGCGGCGGGAGTTTCTTACCATCAGGAAATCCGTCTGCTTGTTTGCCTTCCAATGTCATAAAAAAAAATTTAAAAAAAATTTGGTGGCATTTTGTACAATTATGTTGAGTGAAAGTGCACAAGACCCGGACATGACTTATCGACCATTTGTGACTTATTGTAATTGAATCACTTTTGGTAAATTCGTAGAAAATTGATGCGAATTTCTACTTGACTAATGGCAATATGCTAACGCGAATGCTGAAACCTAAAGAAAGAAGAAATAAAAGAAAGGTGACGTGTTATCGTGTCAGTTGAGAGTCCAATTTTAGATGTTTAGTTTTTAAACGAGCGTTCTTTTTTATTGTAGTAAGACAGCGTAGATCTACGTTTCCATGTATTCACATGTCGCAAAATTTCTTTACGTACTGTGGTTACAATGGGCGTACCGCAAAGCTCTATTCTTGGCCCATTTTAATTTCTTGTAGATACTGATGACTTGTCTTATAACTTTTGAAATAGTGTCGCTATGTTATTATTCTCAGAAGACATTTTAATAGTATTCTAAGTCAAAAAGAGGATTACAATTGTAGGTAAATAATCAGAATATATTAGTGACTGTGGACCACACTATGAATATGAATGGATCTACACTAGACATATTTGAGTCCTATATATTTTGTAGCAACTTTAAAATAGGATGAGGTTCTCAATCCGAGTGTATGTTTTTTTATTACATACATACCTATTTTTACGCCATGGCTCTTACGGGGTAAGCAGAGAATATCGAGTGCAAACCTCACGATCCTGACAATCCTGTCTGGTTTCATTACCCTTTTCATTTAAACACGTCGGTTTCGGAGGCTCTGAAAATATGAATGTAGGGCGATGATTTCAATTCGATGGTAGTTTTAAATGGTGACACAAAGTTTGTATGGTCCTTATAGTAGATCAGTTTCTGAATTTAAACAATATTTTTGTTTTGTCCATCACTTGTTATTGTTTTTTACAGGAATGGAAAGTCCACTTATTAATACCATTTGTACCGACCACGGAGCCAGTTGGTACGAAAAATGCTTTCCTCACTGAATATCCGTATAAAGCAGCACTTACTGGCGCAATGCAACGGCTACCACTAGTTGCCACTGTTACTGCTGATGAAGGACTCTATCCTGCTGGATGTAAGAACTTTATACTTTCTTTTTTAGTTTTAAAAGCCCTGATGATGCTGTAAACAGTAAAACCGGTTGGCTAGAAAGTAGCAGAAAGTGTTAAATAAAGTATACAGTGGATAAGTACAAGAGTTAACTGCAAACAAAGTGTTTATAACTTTATACTTATTGTATTTTTTAACACAATCAACAATTTCTAAAAATATTACTGACGACGTCGACAGAGGTACAACCAAGACAACCACGACTACCCGAAGGTCCTTAACCTATCGCCATTTGTTTTCCTAAGTTGGTCCAGGTCCGCTAAATAAAACAGACTATTTGCCTCTCGGCCAGGAAGCTCGTAAGAGGTGAGCACTGTTTAAAATTTAGTTATCACCAACAAGACCACTGGTAGTAGAGTTGTGCAGCAACATGCCTGGATAGGGATTATCTATTCATACCTACCACCTATCCATGCCTCCGTAAAGACTGTATCATGATCCGGTGTGGAGGGAAGGGTAACCGGTGACTTGCACAATAGGTCTAACAACCCAGCCACAACACAACGATGCACTTATAACATCTTTGGTGTCATGGTTATCTCTAACAAACAGGAAAGCTGCGTAGTTGTTCGTTAACGACTAGCCAAAGACATTAAGTTCCTCAATATGATAGGTATCCAATCCTGGGCAACTTTATTTTTATTTCCTTTCCTTTCCTTTACTTTCCTTTACTTTGGTTGCCCGACCCGTGGATGAACCCGGGATCTTAAGAAGTCAAGTCCGACGCAGAACCTCTAGACCATAGAGACATTCGCTCTTTACAATTACATTTATAGGAGACAATATAAACAAAGCATTCATATTTTTTGAATTAAGAAACACTTGTACTGTTTTAAGTATCACTTGTAATGTATTATTTTATAAATAGCGTACCGGTTTCGCCTATACATCATCATCAGGACTAAAATTGAAACTACAAGTGTTTCTTTATTTTAAAAAAAAGAATGTTTGGAAGTATTACCAAGCGCCGACGATGGAAAACATCAAATACATAAACAAAGCACTTTTACGATTTTATGTGTAGACATAAAGATCCCCAACAACCCCATTTGCTGCCAGACTCACCCTCTATTGTGAGGTCTTTCAATAAATAGACCTGATTAATATCAGGCTCAGTATAAAATATAGAAGCTTCATGATTGATGTTTTCGGTTTATAAAAACTTAGTGAAGTTTGAGAATGCTTTGAATTAATGCTCAATTTATTTGATATTCTTTCCATCGTCGGCGCTTAGTACAACTTCCAAATATTCTTATCTTTAAATGAAAAAACAATTGCACTGTCTTACGTATCACTTATTATTTCTCATTTTGTTAATAGCCTACCGGTTTCGCTTGTAACAGCGTCATCAGGGCTAAAACTTAAAATAAGTTAACTAAAACAGTATAAGAGTTTTATCATTTAATGTTTTGAATAATACTTGATTTATGACTAACTAACTAAACCGACAGAGTTGTCTTGTAACTAATATTGTCTTTTTGAAAAAGAAAATTGGGTTTTTCCAATTTTCTAATAAAAATATGTTGCTCGGGATTGGAAATGTGCCCGGTTGGCGGTAGGCTTGCCACCTATCACATTGTGGGACTTAGTGTCTTCGGCTAGTCGTGGGTGCCCTGGTTGTGCCTCTGCCTACCTCTTCGGGGATATGGGCGTGAAGATACTTTGTTCATAAGAACCTGACAATAATTGTTCGTTGCTCGCGTAGCACGCGATACGCGTAATTTGAAACAGTAGGAGTTTTACATTTCCTCCATACGCCCTTTTAAGAAATGCAAACTCTTCAGCAGTCTTCAAATTGGTGTCATTTTAAAATATTTATTATTATTGTCACCTCTGTGGTCTAGTGGTTCAGGTGTTGGACTTATCTGCACGAGGTCCTGGGTTCGAACCCCAGGTCGGGCAAAAAAAAAAAGAAAATTTGATTTTTCCAATTTTCTAATAAAAAAAATGTTGCTCGGGATTGGATATGTGCCCGGTTGGCGATAGACTTGCCACTACTTTTATTAAATATAATATGGTGGCAATCCCCCATTTGGGAATATCGATTTGAGTATCAATCTCAGTGTCTTAAAGATGCTGACTCAGAGGCTTATTATCACTGAGGCAAAGTAGGCATGTGCCTAGGGGCGCGAGATTACAAAGAGGCGCGCGGAAGTTTTTGAACAAAGAAAAAAACAATTACAAATTTTAAAGAATAGAAATTTAACCCAAGCATAGGGCAAGTGCTAAAATAAAAACAATTACAAAATTAATATTTATGTCGAAATACACAGTCAGATCTGATTCCACAGGGACATCAGGGATTTCTATGTTCCTTCTTCCCTTGCTTTCTTCACTCTCGTCACATATTTCATTCATGCCTAAGTACAAGTGTCCTGGTCTACCTAGTTATCACTTATAGAGTGGCGCCAACGAGGTGTTTGCCTAGGGTGATCTCTACATTTAATCCGCCTCTGTGCTGACTAAAGCCGAATTAAGACCACAGGGTGCTATTCACAAACTACTTAAGCTGTACAACACCTCACCATTTTTGTCAAAGAAATTACAACTGGAACGTGAAACAACAACTAGCCACACTGGTAAACAGTCTATTTGGGGGCGAGTGTCGAATAACGCGATAAGTTTATTATGAGGATCAATAAATCCCATATTAACATCAGCTAGACATTCTGCAATCTTATAACAAACTTTTTTAGATAAACTAAATTTGATGCATTTTTGGACGTAGGAATAAATCATACTAATATTAATATTATAAAGAGGAAAACTTTGTTTGTTTGTTTGGTTGTAATGAATAGGCTCAAAAACTACTAGACCGATTTTAATTTTTTTTTCCAAAAACCATTCAAAAGCTACATTATCCACGAGTGACATAAGCTTTGTATTAATTAATATATAATATATTATTATATATTAATAAATAGTAATATACGTAATACATATACGTAAAACAAATATATTGTAAAACTTTTCAATTGAAGAATTCCCTGTGACACAATATTGCGTAAAGTTAAATTCTATCCAACATCAGTTAACTTTTTAGCAGCATAGCTGAGCTCAGTCTAGTTGCAAGTTTTTCAAAATATTGCATTTTTGAAGTTATACTTCTTTTGGCGCGTTAGGAAAAAATGATGAGGGTAAATTTTTACAACGCGCGCACACCGTCACGAAAAACCGACATGATGAAGTTAGCTATAGATAACATTTTAGTTTTTCAAAAAAAGGTACCAACAAAGTAAAAGTAAGGACATCTACGTATGTTTGCGTGAGAACTGACAACTGTATTCACAATATTTATTTATTTTTATGGTTAGTGTCATTTTGTCTACAAATGTAAAATAATGCAAAAGATAAAATTTTTAAAAAGATTTTTATCTTATTACGCCGAAGAAGTATAATTTCTAACGCGTGTACATAAGTACACACACAATTTTTTTTATTTACTTATTTTATTTTTTATTCTTGTGATATTGGGATAAGAAAACAAGCAGACGGATTATTTGGTTAATTTCACGCTGCTTAGAGACACCAAAGATGATACTAATCCGAAAGAGTAACTTCGAACTCTACCACCTAGTCAGATATTACGGTATTAGTGATGGTAAGCCTCTGTTCGCCTTTTACAAGCTGGCTAGAAGGAAAGCAGATGATCTATTCTGCAAAGGAGCCCGGACAAACACGGGTTAAAATGTAGTGGAATGTAGTAGGTTCTTTTCATTTCCAATAAGCTATGATGAGTAAGTTTATTATCTATTTTCGGAATGGCATCCAGCTATCTTCATCAGACAATCCAATATAATTCTGATAATATTTGTACCTATAAGTGTTTAATTTATAACATTATTAATTTCATATTTTTATACATTATCACGTAGCCAGCTTTATACCCAAATGTATATATAAAATGTAATATAATATATAGTTTATTTTGTACCTAACCAAAAAAAGACAAGCTCACGGAGTTTCTTTCATCAGATCTTTCTCAGTGAGAGGACACGTTCCATCTGGTAACAGTTTTTAATTAAAACTAGCTGTTCCCGCGAACTTCGTTCCGCCCGTTCAGTTTGCATGGGAAAAATTAAAATGTTGTTTTTCCCAGTTTTCTCACAGTTGAACAGGATAAAAAGTATCCTATGTCCCTCTCCCGGTTTTAAGTTACCTCCCTACCAATTTTCAGCCTAATCGGTGTAGCCATTCTTGAGTTATAAATAGTGTAACTAACACCACTTTCTTTTATATATATTATATTAAATTTATATGGACGCGTAATGAAAACCCTTTGTATAGCCTATGTGCTAAAAAAAGTGAAATTAAAAAAAATAATAATATTAAAACAGATTTATCATAGGGAGAATGCCCCATGATTCACGACCAGTTTCTTACCCTAATATCTAGTTAATGATAGTAAGATGTCTTCATTTTCATCATCACAATTATATCTAGTTTCATCATCACAAATATATCTGACCGCCTCGTTGGTCGAGTGGCTAGCGTACTCGCCTAATTAAATCGACCAACCGCGAGGCTCGGGTTCGATTCCCGACGGGGGCAGGCATTTGTGTGATGAACATTTAGATGTCTGCATTTCCTGGTCTGGGTGTTCATTAAATTTATTCTGGTATCTATTTAAGTATTTATATGTAATAGTATCGTTGACTAACACCCATAACACAAGCATATAATTTGCTTACTTTGGGGGTAGGTTCAATTTGTGTGAAAAAAAAAAAAAGTTAATTCAGTAAATACTCTGTAACATTGTCAAGCGATAAACATTATCTAAATTATTATTAATTACCATTTTACTTCGATTTATTAATTTTTCGCCTGGAGAAAACCAACCAGAAACTCGTACTCTCGCAAGTACAACAAAATCGCCTCTGTGGTCTAGCGGTCCGGGTGTTGGCCTTGACTGCATGAGGTCCCGGGTTCGAATCCCGGGTCGGCCAACAAAAAGAAAAATTGGATTTTTCCAATTTTCTAAAAAAAAAAATGTTGGTCGTTTGATTTTTTTTGATAGGCTTGCCACTTATCACATTGTGGGACTTAGTGTCTTCGGCTAGTCGTGGGTGCCCTGGTTGTGCCTCTGCCTACCTCTACGGGGATATGGGCGTGAAGATACTATACTTTAGAATATGCATTTTGTTCTTAACTCGTACTCTCGCATGTATACCAAAATGCATAATCAGTACCTACGTAAATTTACGATAAACATTTTTAAATGTCTATAACTTTTAATTTTCTAGATTACCAAAGAGATCCGAGTATTTTGCCAGAATTGGAAGACAAATGGGAAGAACTTGCGAGCAATGTATTTGAGTATAATGATACGGTAACATTTTCCCAGCGTTCTTCAGTGGCAAAGAAAATAAAACAACATTATTTAAAGAATAAGCCCGTCAACCAAGAAACATTTCCTGAATTGGTTCAGGTAATTTTTTGTCATTAACCGTTGAGAGTATTGTTTTGTGTATAAAAACCTACGTTAATAAAAAACGACTTCAAAACTAAAAAGTGAAAAATAATAAAGATTTAATTTTAATACTATTTATATTTGGTGCTATTTACCGATAGGTTTAAAGTCGGTGCCAAGCCAATTTAATACTTACTTATAATATACCTAACTAGCTGCCCGTTCCGGCTTCGCTCGGATGGTAATTTTTTTACCATAAATTGAGATATAAGCTATTCTATCTCTCAAGTTGGATCGAACTGCACATGGTGTGCGAATTTTATTATAATCGATTAAGTGGTTTAGGAGTCCATCGAGGACAAACATTGTGACACGAGATTTATATATATTAAGAGTATTAGTTTAAGGCTTGCCACAGACTTCAAATCTATTAGTAAATGGCACATATAAGTAGTAGGTAGTGTATAATTAACATTAAATCTTTATTATTTTTTAGCTTTGGTCGGATTTATAACGTAGTTATTTTTTGTGATACTTTTTAGTTTATTGCTCATATGATTTAATTTAATGATTGTTTTTGCGAAATGCTCATAAAATAAAAATTAATGGGCCTGCATGAATCATAAGTTTATGAGAACAATTGGAAACTATTCCGTAATAGTAAAACAATTACATAAATCGGTTCAGAAACCTTTCTATTTTTTAACTCGGTTAAAAATAGAGTAAATCTCGATTAATTATTAACTGTTACAATGCGCTGCCCAGACTGTATCATACGGCCGCTATATTTATCATTGTCACATTTTTGTATGGAAACTGCTGACTCAATGACAGATTAAAAGTTAATCGACGTCTCTGAGAGCGGCTGTATATTGTAAAAATTTATAAGGACGCAACCGAAATTCAGCTCAGTTGCGCAACCTCAAAGTTAAGAATTTTCAACAAGCTCCCGGCAAAATGTGTTTGTAATGTAGCCAAAAACCATCTTGACCACTTTAGCTTTAAAAAAACAACATCTAGATTGGTTTTATTAGTTCAAAAGTTATGATGTCACAGACAGACAATACTGGAGGTTACACTCCTAAAAGAGAAATGTCATATACAAATATTGTTATTTATATACATAAAAGAACCGCTAGGCCACAGAGATGATAATATAGTTAGTGTCTATGCTAATAAATGTTTTTGTTTTTTTAGGCACTTGGTGATAGAATGTTTGGTGTGAGTATTGGTAAAATGGCACAGATACATGCCCAGAAATCTGGACAACCTACCTACTTCTACCTATATAATTATAGAGGAGAACACAGTTTGACTAATATGTTAGCGCAAAATAAGAAGAATTATGGTAAGATATTATTATTTTAACACTTAACCCGTGTGTTAATATAAATTTATAGTTAAATGCTAACATTACAGTAAGACCAAGGCTTTGGCCGTTTTGATAAAACTGTATATTGAACGACATTTTTATTATATACTCGTAACTACAATCATAGTTTACAATGGATTACTATTTTACCACATTACCCGTACATGTTGTAATATAAATGTAGCTTAAATAGTAATGTTACCGTAAGATTAAGGGTTTGTCGGTTTTAATGAAAACATGTTTTACATGTCGCCTCTGTGGTCTAGCAGTTCAGTTGTTAGACTTGACTTCATGAGTTCCCGGGTTCGAGTCCCGGGTCGAAAAACAAAAAGAAAATTGGATTTTTCAAATTTCCTAAAAAAAAAAATGTTGCTCGGGATGGGATATGTGTCCGGTTGGCGATAGGCTTGCCACCTATCACATTGTGGGACTTAGTATCTTCGGCTAGTCGTAGTTGTGCCTTTGCCTACCCCTTCAGGGATATGGGCGTGAAGATACTTTTTTTTATGTTTTACATTTACTTCTTACAGGTAAAAATTAATTTCTGTTCGTTAGTCTTACCAAAACTTAAGAACAGCTGTACCGATTTGGCTAATATTGGTTTCGAATTATTTGTAGAAGTCCAGGGAAGGTTAAGAGATATAAGGAAAACTGAAAGATAATAATAAGATAAAAGGAAAAACTGAAAGGAAACTAGGAAAAATAACATTTTAAGTTTTCCCATACAAACAAAAGGAGTGGAATCAAGTTTTCTGCGAAAGCTAATTCTTATTAAACATCTACTGTCATCTCCACTGTCTCTTGCATCTGCGGTCTAGCGGTCCAGCGTCGAACTTGACTTCTTGAGGTTCCGGGTTCGATTCCCGTAGAATGGCAACAAAAAATTAGAAATCGTATTTTTTCAACTTTCTAATAAAAATAATGTTGCCCGGGATCGGATATATGCCCAATTGGCGATAGGCTTGCCACCTACCACATTGTGGGATTTAGTGTCTTCGGCTGGGTGCTCTGGTTACGCCCCCATCTTTTACACTGAATAATATTATTAGAACATAATGCTTATACATGTTCTATAAAACACATTTGTGACTAATCTTACTTCATATTTTATGGCGGTATATAATTATCATGTGGCGTTATATAGTAAATGATACGTTTCTACAAATTATATCATAGAATTTTGTAACAAAAGGCTGTAATAATTGACAAGAAAGGAATTTAACTAGATGCTAAAGATTTTAGGACACCTCGATTGGAATAATATAAAGAAATGTTTAAATAGAACACGTAAAAACATAATGTATAAATAGCATTATCTAAGGTAAAATATGAGTGTGATAGGTGGCTAGTCAATCGCCAACCGGCCACATATCCAATTCCGAGCAACATCTTTTTATATTACAAAATAGGAAAAAATTTTACCACAGAGGCGAATGCTATATATGCTTAGGTATAGAATATTCCAAATGAATTACTAATATGTTGACTTTGCAGGAGTGAGTCACGCTGATGATGTACTGGAAATCTTCCAAACATTGTGGACGACTACATCGGAAGAGGATATTAATATGAGGAATGTTCTTCTCGATATAATCTACAGCTTTGCGTCTACAGGGTAAGTTTTGTACATCTACTAGTTGTTTACCTCATTTACATAGGAAACCATTTTGAGATCGGGATTAGAAGTAGCCTATACGTCAATCCAGGTCACAATCTATCTGTGTTACAAATTTCAGAGAAATCCGTTCAGCCATTCGAGCCTGAAAGAGTAACAAACATCCATACATACATACAAACTTTCGCATTTATAATATTAATTGACGGATTTCCTTCTGGCAAGAAATACATATGACATATAGATTGCAAATAAACAGTTATTTTTTCATGGCCAACTTATGGAAAACTTCTTGATCAACTAAGTTCATCGGCCACCATCCTCATCAGAATGGAACACGATATGTAAAAAAACTGACATGGAAGCAGAAAAAATAAAGTTTTTATCAATCGTTTAGAGTAATATTTGCGCGAGAAAAAGCGTTTCCAAACCGCTACGCTAAACATACCACTTATGTTCCTACCAATTATTCCTGCCGTTATAACTTTAGTGCTTGCCGTCAACGTGTTCCAGTTTGGAGGGTAATGTAGTCGGTAAACTTACTATTGCTTGAGGCCTAACATCCAGGCCTCATGCTGTCAACGCATTAATACCACCATTGGTGTTTCTAGGCGACGTGAATTTCGTACCATCAGGAAATCCGTCTACTTGCTTGCCTAACAATGTTATAAAAAAATCTTATCCCCTAAATCCAATTGGTAATAGCAGTGGGTAATTTTAATAAAAATCTCCTATTTTCAGCGTTCCTAAATTACCCGATACTACTGACGCTGAGTGGTCAGCAGTGAACCCTTCATCAGCAGAATTAGACTTTATTAAAATTTCTGGACCAAATAATTTTGAAATGAAAAAATGTTCCGATTTTGGACAGAAGTCATTTTGGGACAGCCTTGGACTTTTTGAATATGATAATTATAATTCCATTATAAGAGATGAATTATAAACACAAAAGTTAACATAAGAAATGAAATAACGAATAAGTAGGTACGAAAATTACGACGAACTGGGTATTTAAAATATGTTTATTATAAGGAGACGATGGTTTTTAAAAAAGAAATGAAAAACTGTAAATTGATAATAACAACAGCATTCACTACGTCACTCACAATAATACAATACAATACAATAACTCTTTATTGTGCACCAAATACAAATAAATCACAAATACATTAAAATAACTTACACTAAGAAGATACACAAAGGCGGCCTTATCGCCAAGGCAGCGATCTCTTCCAGGCAACCCTAAAGTATAGAACAAGATTTAGAGAGATACTGTTTAATGGTGCTCTTAAAAATATACAAATGCATCTAATACTAGACGTCACAAATTAATCTAAAAGCAGAAGCTTGTTTTAATTATTAGTATTTAAGACAAACAAGAAAAGTCAAATGCAAACTATATTACATTGAATGCAGAAAGTGATGCTTTAACATACGTTTGAAAATATAAATATTTGGAGCTCTCCTGACATCTACGGAGAGAGAATTCCAGAGCCTCACTGCTTCCGAAGTGAAAGAACGGCTATAGTAACAAGTGTTTCGAGAGGGAACTTGAAGAGTACAATTACCACTACTAAACTAAAACTATAGTTTCTATACTTCTTATCGTCGGTGCTTGGTGGAATTCCATTCTTGATACAACCTATTTACAAACACTTGTACTTTCCACACTATAGTGTATTGTGGAAATTGTAGTAGTTTATTGTGGAGTTAGATGTAGTAGGTATATTGTGGAAAGTACAAGTGTTTGTAAATATGTTGTATTAAAAACTAAAACTATGATTAAAATTTTAAGAAAAGACATTTTTTATAGTAAAAAAAAAGGAAAATGCCTTTAAAAAGAAAATCTATGTATGTAGTACTACTATCTAAACGTTGCGCTTCGGCTTTACACTTTTTACTCTTTTTACACTTTAAATCTTATTTTTAAATTGGCTGACCTAATCTAAATTTAAGCAAAATGATTAATTATGTAATAACAACTCTATTTTAAATATCTTTAAAATACATTTGGATTTCCGAAGCTTGCCGAAGCGCATAATTTAAATAGTGCTACTTTACAAGACTTGCGATAAACTGTATCCATTATAGTGCATTAAAATATTATAATTTTAATAGTAAATATTAACATAATTCTAATATTTGAACTTTATGTCAGAAAGGCAGTACAAAAAAAGGAACCAGTACGTCTATTTAAGTGCAATGTTAAGATAATATTATTAAACTAATTTTAGAAACAAATTGACTTGTAATTCACTATACCAACCTGTCCTCTGACAAAATATAGTCTGACGAACTGTAATCTGGATCTAAGGTTGCCATCCGTACTTTGTAATAAAGTATTGTACTTTATTTCAGGTAATAGTACTCTATACTTTATGAGACAAATAAAGTACGGGAAAATATTCAGTTTATTTTTGGATTTCGTAAAGTTTAATCGTATTGTTTGTTAAGTGAAATTTATATTAGATATTTAACGTATCTGCATTGAGTGCTGACAACACCAATACAAACTTTGGTGTAAATCATCCTTTGTTTAGTTGTTGAAAGGAAATTGTCATGCACATATTGAACATAAATTGTGCTAGACATGTCATAAGCTTTTTATCACATGACATAGAAAACGTGATTTTAAAAATGTATGCTCATTTTTCAAATTCTGCTGTAAAAAAAAGATAATACTGAATTATTTTGTTAAAAAAAAGCTCAAAGTAATGAAAAATATGCATTTAAATAGGATAACAAAAAAGTGAAGGTATTTATGAGTAATTCTTTTTGTAATTGTAATGTCTTCTATTATTTTTGTGATAATATCGTTCTGTGCCTCTTCTTGTACAATAATTGAGTACTTAAATAAATAAGATAAAAGTGTACTTTATTCTAAATCACTGTACTTTTTTCTTACCCTTAATAACCAAAGTACTTTTATTGGAAAAGAAAAAGGTGACAACCCTATCTGGATCACTAGTGCTTCTAACTTCTTCGGACTTTGGGGGCTAGCAGAGCTGAGTACTTAGCCCGAGACATCATTAGGTGGTCTGGACTGTTACCGTACTCGAATCTCGACTTGGTGCTGTGTTCTGATTGCTGGGTAGGTTGTTACAACTCGGAGTTTAAAAGTTTTTACCCATTCCAAAAAAGTGCGCAACGCCACTAAAAAGTTTTCAGAGCATTTTCACTTCCCATATCCTCGAAGAGGTAAACAGAGGTAAAACCAGGGCAACCACGACTAGCTGAAGACACCAAGTCCCACAATGTGATGGTGGCAAGCCTATCGCCAACCGGGCACATTTCCAATCCCGAGCAACATTTTTTTATTAGTAAATTGGAAAAACCCAATTTTTCTTTTCGTTGCCCGACCCGAGATCTCATGCAGTCAAGTCCAACAACCAAACCGCTAGACCACAGTAGAAGTATGAATTCTGTACATTGAAGATATTTAAAAAAAATAGGTGTTGGCGACTCAATATAGGCAGCAATATCTAAGGCAGTTTTAGAATTTTCGTTCGTCTGTCTGACTGTATTTCGGCCGCGTTTCACACCGAATCTACTAATCCGGTACCCGAAATCCGGTATTCGGTAACCGAATTTACTTTATGTTATGAGAAGGTTATACGGAATATTTTTTTCCAGCTTAATAAAGGGGTTTTTGGGTGATAGGTAAAAGTCAAATTTTAAAATTTGCCAATAATTCACAAACGCCAAATGTGATTGAATTTATTCTTTTTTGTTTTATAGTATGTGCTTTTCCTGTATTTTTTCCTCGTCATAAGTTTTGTAATTTAGAAATTGCACATATAAACCAGTGTAAACTGTTCAAATAACTTGAAATCCGAAATGCAGAGAAACATTTGAACGTACATACAAGTTATCTTACATATACATACGTTATATACATTTAAATTTAAAAAACCAAACCGAGAAGAGGTAACATACACCTCAAAACAAAAGTAATCAATGCCACAGTATCAACTTTGAAGTAGAGGCTCTGTAGATCCTAAATCCATTTTTATAAACGTTTGTGCTATTAACTTTGGATTTATTTCAATATAATATCTAAGTAAGATTATTCCATAAACCAAAGTAAAAAAGTAGATTTTCTGATCTTGAAAACAACACACAACTTTCGACTCTTATGTTTTTTTTTGTAATAATCTTGTATGAAACCTGAATTCAATAAACATTTATAATGATTACATAAACTGACTACTTACTTACTTTTACGTATCATTTAGGTACAATCACCTCTGTGGTCTAGCAATCCAACTTGACTGTTGGGATTGACTGTTGACGTATTGGATTTGACTTCATTAGGCCCCGGGTTCGAATTCCGGGTCGGGCAACAAAAAGAAAATGTGGTATTTTAAATTTTCTAATAAAAAAAGACGGTTGCATTCCGGGAGTGTCGGCAGAAATTTAAACTTGAATATTTACGTTGTGCATTTTAGATATTTTGGAATGGTTAGGGAATAATTTTGCACGAATTGCTTTAATTATCAGTATGAAAGTATTATCATTTATGCACAAATATTATTTTCATATCAATAACCTGGGGGGTTAGAATGAACCACCGTCGTCTTGAACGTTCGTTTCGGGCCGCTTATAAATTTCAAAAAGCGTAGAACGTTCTTGCCAAACAAAACGTGACGTCGGCGATAGACGTTAGACGTCTGAACATTGACAAATAACAAATTTGATATTGACGTGTTTTAAGTCGTGTCGTCATAGACAAAATTTTGTTTTTTCATACAAATTCGGTCATCACCCTTCGGTTACACGATATCGCTTCAAGTTATGATTGTTCTAGCTTTATAAAAAACGATGGCGTTTTGAAACGAAACGTATCGTCCAAGCGAAACGACGGGATCGCGCCGAGACGAAATTGCACATTCTAACCCCCCTGCGTTTGGCTTGACAAAAACTCGCTAAAGTATGACCACGTGACGGCTACGAGCATCGTCATATTATCTGTACAATGAACATTGCTCGTCAACACATAAAGCTTATTTTCAAGATGGAACAAATAGAGTAATGTTATACGTATCTGCTATCTGTGAGAATGTAATGGTAGGTATATTGCGGCGTATTATCCATGCGCATCCTATACTCTTTGGAAATATCTAAGCAATACAAAAACAGCAATGAATCAACATCTTATTTTAGATCTCGCGCCGTCTTATTCGCGCATGCACAGTGCGCCGTCTTACGTTCTGACGATCTGAACTCGCGGTTTAGAAGTTTTTATCCATTCCGAAAAAGTGCGCAAAGTCGCTAAAGAAGTTTTTGCTTCAAAAACTGTTACTCGGGATTCGATATGTGCCCGGGTACATAGTGTCTTCGGGTAGTCGTTGGTGTCCTGTCTGTGCCTCTATCCCTTAGGGATATGATTGTGAAGATACTTATTTCCATACTTATGTAGGGACTTTAATCATTTGACGAAATGGACCTCCCTGAAAAAAATGGGTAAACGCTTGCCCAAAAATGTTACTGAATCCTTGCAAAATGTATGTTTTGCTACCGACCAAAATAATGAAAACAAGTTCTGCGGGAACGTTCGGAACGAAATTAAATTTTAGTGCGATCACGTCCGAGAGCGCCTT
>NJDD01003024.1:84045-100737 GCA_002245505.1 Calephelis nemesis
TTTAGATTCACAATTTGATCTCCTGGAAAATGTTTTTTAATAATTTTAATAATAATAAGTAGTTGTTGATTTTGGAATGTTTCACATCGGATCCGACAGACTGCGCTACTGTCGAAGCGTTAATGTCAAGCTTGCTGGGTCAGCTAGTTTACTTATATTATTTCGCGTGACACATTAGCGATCACGCCTAACGCCACCTACTAATGGTGAGAATCAGTTCGATTCCCGACGGGGGCAGATATTTGTGTGATGAACATTTAAATGTCTGTAATTGGGCGGTGTAAGTGTTTATTAATTTATTCCAATATCTATTTAAGTATTTCTATGTACTAACGGTCGCCCATTGGTCGATATTGGACCCATTATTAAGGTTCTACTATTAAATATATTTTTGATATGAACGCCATCTTCATTTATCAAGACCAACTACTTTGTTTCTAAACTTTAAGAAAGGAGTTTGTGTCTGTATATAGTAAGATTTTATCGTTATCTTCAATATATTTATTTGTGTGTGTCAAATGCATATTAGTGTGTGTACTGTTTTACTTTGATTTAATGCACTTTATAAGCACTCGTATAAAAAAATATTAGCGTTCTACACTTCTCCTACACATAAATTACAACTGCACTTCACTGTCAGTGCCAAATTTCATACTCCTCCGTCCACGCAATTTTTGTAAAAAGGGATCAAAAGTTTTTTAATCACGTATTAATATTACGATATTAAATTCGAAGTCAGTGTTTTGCAATTTTACTGCGAATTAATTATTTGCTTAAAAAATTGTCTGGTAAAGATCGTCATGTTATGTGTCAATGTAAATGATATTATTAACAATAAGTACATATTTTTATGTTTGACTGGCTGTTGCCAGTTGGCTAATAAACAAAATTTTCTTACGGCCCGAGCTATAAACTACTACTTAAGTACTACGAATTTTGGAAAAAAATTCGTCCTGCAGGTTTTGCGTGAAAAGAACAACACCTCAAAAGTTACAACTGATTGAACTTCCTATAAAACTTACGTGTAATAAAACTTAAAACTATCTCTTATCTCGATAACGAAAGTTGTTCATCCTGTCAAAAGATATAATGCCAGCTGACTCAGCAAACTTCGTATCGCTTGACATTAATACTTCAACAGTCTGTCGGATCCGATGTGAAACATTCCAAAATCAACAACGACTTATTATTAAAAAATTAATTAAAAAAACATTTTCCAGGAGACCAAATTGTGAATCTCAACCATTCTCGAATTCCCTTGAACACGCACAAAAACAACAATCAACATCGGTCCAGCCGTCTAGAAGGAGTTCAGTGACATACACACTCACAGAAGAATTATATATATAAAGATTTACAAATTAAAAATATTTGTTTAGTAGTTTAAGTTTTAGCCCTGATGATGTTGCATAAGCGAAACCGGTAGGCTTACAAAATATTATATTATAAGTGATACGTAAAACAGCACAAGTGTTTGTTTAAAATATTAAAAATATGAGACACGTCAAACTTATAAAAAGAATTATGCTAAAAGTTTGACGTGTCATTTACCGCCGTGGACTAAATAAAAAATTGGAGTAAGAATGAGTCTGAATGTATGATTTGTATGAGAGTATTACAGTCATACAAACCTAGAAACGGTTATGAGTATATTTCTAGGTTTGTATGACTGTAATAATGCTATCGCCTATTATAATATGAATCGCCTCTGTGGTCTAGCGGTTCAGTTCAGTTCAGACTTGACTGCATGAGGTCCCGGGTTCGAATCCCGGGTCGGGCAACGACAAGAAAACTGGGGTTTTCCAATTTTCTAATAAAAAAAAAAGTTGCTCGGGATAGGATATGTGCCCGATTGACGATAGGCTTGCCACCTATCACATTGTGGGACTTAGTATCTTCGGCTAGTCGTGGGTGCCCTAGTTGTGCCTCTGCCTACGACTTCGGGGATATGGGCGTGAAGATACTTTTTTTTTAAATAAAGCTATATTGTAGGGTTTGCTCAAATATTTATGCCTGAATATCGACAGCCTATGTTTGAATTGAGCTTAAATATTTTGTGAAATTTTAGTTAACCATAGTGATTAAAATAATGCTAACATACAAATAAGATTAAGTCTGATAGCTGCACTTAGAAACGTCAACTGTTTTTTGAAATTATACTTCTTTTGGCGCGTTATGAAAAAATGATGAGGGTAAATTTTTACGAAGCGCGCCCACACCGTCACGAAAAACTGACATGATGAAGTTAGCTATAGATAACATTTTAGTTTGTATTAAATAAACTTTATTTAACTAAATAATGCATTATAATAAAACTTTTAATGTATTAAATACCTTTTTTCTATGGTTAGTGTCATTTTGTCTACAAATGTAAAATAAGACAAAAGATAAAATTTTTAAAAAGATTTTTATCTTATTACGCCGAAGAAGTATAACTTCTAACGCGTGTACATAAGTACACATACAATTTTTTTTAATGAGCCATTAACTCGACTTTTTGTATACAAAATTGTGACTAATGCCCGGTTCCTATACTCAATAAACGAGTCGTTTTGATTACGGATGGTAGAATTTTGTACGCTTATGCCCGGTTCCTATAATCAACGAATCGTAATCCGTCAGCTAAACCATTCGTAGTTTGTTCAAAAGTAACGGAGCGTTACTAATATTTTCAAAAAATGTTTAGAATCAATAGTCGGAAACGAGCAACCGTTGTTAGTAATTTTTAATTAAGTTTTTCTTCTATATAATGTATCACTACATAAATTATTGTAAATACCTACCTATATTTTAAAATAAGAAAAAAAGACAAGCCCGCTGAGTTTCTTGCCGGATCTTCTTAGTGTGCGGCTGCGTTCCGATCCGGTGGTAGATTTATTATTATATAGACCCATCACAAGTGCCTCTTGTAGGTTTATGTGAAATAAAGATGATTTATTATTATTATTTCACGTTTGAGTATAACAGCCAAAATGTATAGAGACTTTACTCTAAGTATACTAAAAATATCTAAATCGTCTAAACGCAAATATGGATATAAACTAAATTCTTTCTTAAATTTAGACTTAGCATATAAGTTTTACTACGAACTTAAACAACTGCAAAAGGTAAGGTCAGTTTTCTTAGGATTTAGATAAAAAGAGATAAAACTCAAAATTTTCGAAAAGTACTAAAAGTTGCTTAGTGAAATTCTATAAGAGACTGGGATAACCTAACTTTATTTTGTGCTGGGATGCACATAACCTGACGGATTTTGTAATGAAAAAATGTGCATATAAGACGCCTTTAGACACCAAAAATTTGATGCTGGGGTCAAATCTGAGGTCAAACCTTGTTCTACAATAAGTATTTACCTATACCGGCTACTCTTCCCTCCAGCTTGGAACTCCGTTATTTGATGTATTCGTTTGTATTTTTCTTTCGTCGTTAGAAAATAGAAATCACTAATTTTTAGGATTGGAAAAAAAAAGCACCAATGAAAAATATTTGGCAACAAACTAATATACGAGCTTTGCTCATAATTTCTCGCAGGCGTTTGAAAAATTTATAAACACCTCTTGCCACTGACTGTAATGAAATCTTAAATGTAATTGGTTAGGTTAAAAAACAGAACTTTACACAACCAGTTACGTGCAGAGGTATTACTAAACATATGTGACTTACGGACCTTCACGAAAATAAACAATAGATAACGTTACAGGCAAAATTACGTACCAGGAACGTTAGAATTATTAAACGATTTTGTTTGTCAATTTTTTTAATAATTCTTTATAACTTTGAATATGCCCTTTGTCACATTATCATCACGTCATCATTAATTAATCTTATCATCTTTAGTACTATCTGCAAGAAAAATGAGCGATTCTGTTCCTTTACAAAGATATTTCGCTACGAATTTAACGTAACGCTATCAGGATTTGAAACCGTCATTTTTGGTCAAGCCTTCAGTGCACTAAATTTAATGTATTATGCCGTATTTAGTGCATATTTTTTGCAAAAAACTAAACGATTCTTCTTTATTTTAAACTAGCTGTTACCCTCGCCTTCGCCCGCGTAGTCTAGTTATTTAATATTTAGCTCTCCAACGCTACCCTTTAAAATCTTTTAGTTTACTTGACACACAGATGGGCGCAAGCAGTTGAATGCAAGGGAGAAGCACTGTCCGTTAGTTTAGACGTAGACTTTTGATTTGGTGTGACCCAAGGCGCCCTGTCGAAGCTTTCCTCCTACGGTGTTCCTGAGAAATTATAAACTGAAACTGATGAAACTGGGTCACTGGTTTTTGACGGAGCTCAGTATTAACGTCAGTAGCGACGGTGCTTGCTCCGAGTCCAAACCTATAATAGCTGGTGTTGTAATGTTATCCCATGGCTGTGTGTTTTCTCCTACATTGTTTCTTTTGAATATCAATGACATATTACAAATTATTAGCATTCATTGATATGCTTCTGGGGAAGCCTTACTCATTGGCCGGAAATTTCTCGTAATATTTCTCGTAAACACGTCACCGATAGTCGAAATCAACGTGTGTTCAGACATCAATAATCTTCAAAATCTCGTATTGGGGCCAGTAGAATCTGGTGCAATTTAAAACTAGAAAGACACAAGTTTACGCGTTTCCTACTAAAAAGACTTCCTCTGTCGTATCACCTCGATTTGAGAGCATTTCCCTAACTGCTATTGTCTGCATTGGTATACTCCGCGTTATCATTTCAAATGATGTTTAGTTTCGAGGGCATCTGGAAGAAAAGGCTGAAACAGCCTCAAAAAAAATTTTGTGTGCTCAGTAAAGCGAGACAGTATTTCAAGCTGATTCATCGCTTGCAACTTTCCAAAGTGCAAATTCGACCTCATAAGGAGTACCGATCTGAACTCCGGAAGGGTTTTTCCCAGTACCAGCTCCTTCCTTTTGACCACATCCAACGTAGTGCGTCTCGGATTAAAAATGATTGAACAATCAGCTATCGGCTTGACTCTTTGTCGTTGCGTAGAGATATTGGGTCACTCAGTGTTTCGCTACTGCTTTAGCATGGAAAATGCTCTGAGGAATTGTTTAATTCTGATCGTGCTGCTGAGTTTCACCTTAGGAAATCGCGCCGACCCGACCACCAAGTTTTTATTAAAAACTAAATAGTTGTTAAATAATTATTTAAAAATTGTAGCTAAATAGTTAACAGAAACTAGCGCCACGGTACACACAAGAAATCTCGACTTAAACTTGCTTCTAAAACTAAGTCATTGTTTCAGATTTTGACCCAAAAAAATTAATAAAGTATAATAATCGTAAAAGGCGACCATAGGCTCACCGTCAATAACACCGTGACATCTGACTAGGTGATAGAGTTTAGCAGCGACTCGCCCACTATAACGTCATGAAGTGTTCCGGTTCGGAGGGCAAGGTAGCCGGTAAACTTCCTTTTGTTCGAGGCCTGACATCCTGGCCTCAGGTTGGCAACGCACCATTACCACCGATTGACAATCGACTAAACTTACAACTCAATTTCACTCCTGTATACAATACGTAAAGCTAACCGACTTAGAAAACCAACTTGTTTCAATTTATAGCTAAATAGACAATTTTAAGATATAGTTTAGTAATTATACCTTACCTGCGTTCAAATTTCAAGTAGGTTATTTTAATATTACACTTGTTAAAATATCCTAAGGAGAATAAGTAGACTAAGTATAAGTGGAAATATAGACCAATCCCATGCTTAAAAAATATCAGCTATAAAAAAATATAAGAAAACAACAATTAAAAATTAGTTACCGAAATTAATAGACAGATCAGTATTTAAAAAAAATATATCGCAATACTCTCAAATCTTAACAAATACAGTAGATGACCAACGAAAAATAAATTCTTAGATAAATACAATTTCTTTGAAATAAGATTCTTCAAATTCACGAAACTTTAAACTAAAATTTAAGCTTATATTAATTAGGGTTTGGAAGATTAGGAAAAGTTTAAAGTTAAACTTAAATTACCAAAACGCAGATGGCTTATGTTAATTAGGGTTTGGAAGATTAGAAAAAGCTTTAGAATTAATTCGTGCATCGAACACCAATCATAGTCTGTTAAGTATAGATCATATCGAAAAATGATAATCAGACTTTAGAACATTTAAAGTAAAAACAAAATATCAGATGCTGAATAAAAAGACTAATATGATATAATTAAACCTGGTGGTAATTGAATCAATAAGCGTATACTATTTATTCGTAAATTTCCTACATAATAGTAACCAACCTAACCTAACGAATTTTTATTTGTTCCGTCACTCAGTTGTTCCTAACAAAGCATTTTTATATATATATTGGAAGGCAAACCAGCAGACGGATTTCCTGATAGTAAGAAATTCACGCCGCCAAGAGACACCAAAATAAAAAAAAAAGGTGATAATGGTGTGTTGCCAACCTGAGACCGGGATGTTAGGCCTCGAGCAAAAGTAAGTTTACCGCGTACCTTACCCTCTAAACCGGAACACGTCATGACGTTATGATGGCAGGTAAGGCGGTGTTATCAACCCGGGTGAGTCGCTGCGAAACTCTACCACCTAGTCAGATGTCACGGTGTTAGTGACGGTAAGCCTATGCTCGCCTTTTACGAGCTGCCTGGCAGAAATGGTCTATTCTGCAACAGAGCCCGGACCAACACGAGGAAAACCTTTATACTAAACCAAACCATAAAGGTTAAACCTCCATATACTTTAATGGCAAACCTGATCGCCACTTTATTCTTGGATTTCCTCAACCAACTAAAGTCGAGTTGAGGTAGGTATGGTCGGCAGGAATTCTTGTCGCAGTCGTGAGGTTACTTTTAAACGTTATCGGTAGTTAGTAATTGACTAATCTCTTCGGACGGATGAAATAATCAGTTAGTGATAAAAAAGTGAACAAGATAAAAGTTCAGGCCTTTAAAATTACTGAAATCTTTAATAAATATAACCTAAACATATTAAATTCCACATATAACCATCAATACTATCAATTCTAAGAGCCTATAACACTTAGAAGACAAGAATTTAGTTCAAAACCGATTCAGTTGGAACCACATAGACTAATTCAGTATTAAATTAGTTAGTATTTCGTACACATTACCTGTTTGTATAATTTTGTTATAATTAAAAAAAAGTATGTCAGTCGATGAGTAAGGAAAAGTGTTAATTTTATATCCTAACATAATCTAGCAACAATGTCAACTGATACACTCAGTACGCATATTTTTTATAACATTAGTAATACTTAACATAACAATCATACTAATATTATAAAGAGGAAAACTTTGTTTGTTTGGTTGTAATAAATAGGCTCAAAAACTACTGGACCGATTTTAAAAATTCTTTCACCATTCGAAAGCTACATTATCCACGAGTGACATAGGTTTGGTTTCATCCAAATCGGTATAGTATAGTAGAAGCCAAGTTACGCAGGCGAAGCTGCGTGAAACTGCTAGTAATAATATAGAATTGTACAATTTAAATCAAGTGCCAAAAATTCAGCCATTCTTTGACTACTCGTTAAAAATTTATGTACTGTATAATTTATCAACTAAAATATTCTCTTTTACATAAACAAAGGTTAGGGATCAATGAATGTGGGATTGCGTATATGGTATAGGTGACAATGTGGTGAACTGCCTGCTATATGCCACTGTTGTTGTACTTTTGGGCTTTGCAAAACCAGAGCTGAAGACAAATGTCCCATTGACAGATTATTCTTAATAAAGAGTTTACATTTGAACGTGAATGATACCAAAGTAGGGATGTGACTTACCTGGGAAAAAAATCGTTTTTTTATTAATCGATTTTTATTTTTATTAAATAATCGATTTATTAAAATAAAAATAATAGATTTTCTTAAAAAAATCGATTTTTTATAATTTAATGAAATAACTAAATAATTCAAAACTAAAGCAGTTGTACCATTGTTTTTATTAGAAAGTAAGATCCCTAACCACTTTTTAGTCATTTTCGGGACATTTTTACCACAAATAATAAACCGCAAATCACTCGCACACTTTGTTTATGGGTTATTTATGAAAAAAATATTAAAAACAGAGTTTGGAGTTTAGAAAGAAACTTTTGAAACCGCAGTTAAGTATTTAAAATATCACAACTGACTGACATAACTGTTTTATCGACAGAGTTTTCGATTGTTGCCAATATATGTTTGCCAGGTACTAGATGGCTTTGCAAGTAATTTTTCTACTTCAATTATAGATTTGCTGTTAAAATATTGAAAGTACGATGTAAAACTACAAAATAAACAATCTATTTAGCATGTCAAAGCTGCGGTTATAAAAAAAACGATAGTATCATGTGAAATCACGAAACAAAAAATCGATTAATAAAAATTAATTAATTTTGTAAAATAATCGATTTTTTAAATAATCGATTATTTTTTCACATCCCTAAACCAAAGTAATAACGTTTGAAAGAAACGTTTCTAGAACGAATTTAAGGGTTTGAGTCGACGTAGGGATGAAACAATTGAATGACATCCTATTGCAATATAGAGTAATAAATTCAACATTAAAGTCAATTTTTTTTTTATGATATTGGAAGGCAACCAAGCAGATGGATTTCCTGATGGTAAGAAATTCACGCCGCCTAGAGACGCCAAAGGTGGTAATGGTGCGTTGCCAACCTGGGGCCGGGATGTTAGGCCTCGAGTAAAAGTAAGTTTACCGGCTACATTACCCTCCGAACCGGAACACGTTATGACGTTATGGCGGCAGGAATAGGTAAGGCGGTGGTACCAATCCGGGCGAGTCGCTGCTAAACTCTACCACCTAGTCAGAATTCACGGTGTTAGTGACGGTGAGCCTTTGCTCGCCTTTTACGAGCTGCCTAGCAAGGAAGGCAGATGATCTATTCTACAAAGGAGCCCGGACCAACACGGGGGGTAACACAAGCTTGAGTAAAACAAAATTAAAAAAATAATAATTTAAAGGTTAAAGTAATACAAGTCCCCTCTGTAGTCGAGCGGTCCAGGTGTTGGACTTGACTGCATGAGGTCTCGGGTTCGAATCCCGGGTCGGCCAACTTTTTGTTGGATGGAAATTGGATTTTTCCAATTTTCTAATTAAAAAAAATGTGGATTGGAAACGTGCCCGGTCCGCGATAGGCTTGCCACCTATCACATTATGGGACTTAGTATCTTCGGCTAGTCGTGGGTGCCCTGGTTGTGCCTCTGCCTACCTCTTCGGGGATATGGGCGTGAAGATACAAGCTTGACTCTGAAGACTTTAGTCTACGACGAACTTGACGTGAAGATATGTATACACTAGCTGTACTCGTGACTTTGTTAGCAAATTTCTGCAGTGATTTTTAAATTTATTTTACTGCACATTATAATATCGTCATTGACAGAAAAACTTCCACATTAAACTCAATTTTTTCTATGTTATAGGAAGGCAAACAAGCAGACGGATTTCCTGATGGTTAGAAATTCACGCCGCCTAGAGACACCAAAGATGGTAATGGTGCGTTGCCAACCTGAGGACAGGATGTTAGGCCTTGAGCAAAAGTATGTTTACCGGCTACCTTAGCCTCCGAACCGGAACACGTCATGACGTTATGGCGGCTGGAATAGGTAAGGCGGTGGTACCAATCCGGGCGAGTCGCTGCCAAACTCTACCACCTAGTTGGATGTCACGGTGTTAGTGATGGTGAGCCTATGCTCGCCTTTTACGAGCTGCCTGGCAAGGAAGGCAGATGGTCTATTCTACAAAGGAGCCCGGACCAACACGGGGTATCTGATGGCTCAAATGGGTTATTTGTCAACGCTTGCCAGACCATATTAGCAGTGGATTATACCCAGTTTAAAAAGTAATGGAAAATTAAAGTATTTAAATAGATAGGAGTAAATACTCGAACATAAGGGGAATTAAACAGAAAAATTCAAGTATGACACGATGCCCCCTGACCGAATACTAATATCGCAGCTGTTTTACATTTGGGAATTCCAACTAAATATATATAACACGTTTATCGCGTCTCTTTAAAAAACAAGGCAAGTAATAGTCTCTTCGTTAATAACACCGTGACATCTGACTAGGTGGAAGAGTTTAGGAGCGACTTACCCGGATTGGTACCACCACCTTATCTATTCCTGCCGTCATAGCGTCATGACGTGTTCCGGTTCTTAGGGTAAGGTAGTCGGTAAACTTACTTTTGCTCGAGGCCTAACATCCCAGCCTCAGGTTGGCAACGCACCATAACCACCTTTGGTGTCTCTAGGCGACGCGGATTTCTTACCATCAGGAAATCGGTCTGCTTGTTTGCCTTCCAATATCATAAAAAAAGTAAGTAAATAAAATGACTATTACACATACACAGCTAATTTATTTATTTATTTATTTATTATCATTTATTCCAGTAACATAACAGGTATATACCCAAGGCGTTACAAGCTTAATAATTATTATAAACATTACATTATTCTTACTTAAAAACTAACAGTTATAATTGAGATATTTTATTGCGCTAGATTTGAATGAATCTAAACTAAAGCACCCGTCATGAGAAGCTATATATTATGTAAACAAACATCTTTTACCAAGTATTTTCTTTTACTTCGAGACAACAATAAACTGACCATATTCAATCGAAATAAAAAAATAGACGGGTTATATGAAAGTAACAACCAACTTAATTTAGTCGGATCATATCTAACAACTGACGTTTGAGTGTCTTGGTACGGGGACGCGCCGGTCGCCGGGAATGGAAACCATCGGTTCGTCTTTTGGAAATAAACGCGTCATTCGAGTTTTGAATTTTTCATTGCTTTGTTAAAATCGCGGATTTGGTTGTTATTGTTAATTTTTTTATCTTTTCGTTATCACTTTGTTATTGTTGTTAGTTTTGTTAATTGTTGCCTTAATTTTTATTTTCTTTTATTCATTATTTGTTATAGTGTATTAACGTATAATGAAGCCAGTACCCAGTACATCTAAGGAAATCAATTTGCCACGAAAAAATGTCAAAACATACGTAATTTATTATGCATATTTAAATTATTAATTAATTAAATATTAAAAAAATACTTTTATTTTTGAACCAAATGTTGTTAACTCCCGAACGTTTGTTTACATAATTTACAGCTTCTCATGACGGGTACTTTATTAACAAATATAGTAACTTCTGGGATCTGAGTTAGCATGCCATTGAGTAGTGTGATGGCTCGAGCTAAAGGTGCGTTACTCGCAGTACGTGTGCGCGCCGCCGACATCTCAATGAGCAAAGGGTGTCGGCGGCGACCACTCGCCCCGACAGCAGGTTCAATACCACGCATGTAACACGAGGGAGCAAATAACCCTACCTTTTCTAGAGTGCAAGGGTTGTCAATTTTTCCATTTAATATTAAATAAATGTGGACTACCAAATGCAATTTCCGTCGCAATTCCAGCGTTAAGTAGTCTGTCCAGCTACATAAAGAGATGAGTACAAAAAAGGATAGTATCCATACATCTTTTTAAATATAAATCGGCAAAACTTGCGCTGTACTCGTTCTAAAATTAGCGAATATTTTTGTTCAAATGGG
Organism: Calephelis nemesis; assembly: GCA_002245505.1. Classification (NCBI taxonomy): domain Eukaryota; kingdom Metazoa; phylum Arthropoda; class Insecta; order Lepidoptera; family Riodinidae; genus Calephelis; species Calephelis nemesis. The sequence continues at coordinate 95,593 of NJDD01003024.1, forward strand.
TCTTACGCAATTGAACAATATTCTAAAATTGTACGTACGTATGCGTTGTATAGTGCGATATAGAGTAGGAGGAATCGGCGCATGAGTACCGAAAACTATTCGACCTCAATTTTTTTATGCGATCCTCTTCAAATTGCCCTCCTAATGATATAAATGCACGTTGCCATGGCGCAATTCGGTGCCATATTGTTTAAGCCGAAATTGTTTAAACAATTGCAAGGAATTATTATTTTTCAACCGGACAATTTTTTTTATATTCTTCATTGAAATACCAATGAAAAGGTCCTATGACTTTTAACGATAAAGTTAATATTTTTAAAGATATGAATTTTTAAAAGTTCGAAAAATCTCAAATTTGGGTACTTTCGACCCATGAAAAATATATTAAAAAAAACATATGTTTTCAATGGTCAATTTACTTGTGATTCTCTTTTATCATTTTGCGTTCTTATTCTTTTTAAAATTCAAATACACTTTTTAAACAGCCAGTAGAGTTTGCATGGTAATGCAACCTCTACATAATGTAGAAAATTTTTTGTGGTATGCCTAGACAACTTATTCGAAGTGATCAAGTGACTGTAATAATTGTTCTTTCTGAAATTTTTCGCTTCTTCAAACATAAACGGAACATGGCCGTTTTTGTCCTCCGCCGTCTAATTCAATGAATGACGCTGAAGTAAAAAAAATAGTACCATGGGCTCCCATACTATTAGAAGAATTCGAAACCATCAAAATTAATATTAAACTCGGTAAAAACATTGCTCTTCTCATTTTATATTATTTAAATACATGCAAATGTAATGAAATAAAACCGTTAAAGCTTGGTAGATTAAAATTATGTGACATTCTCATTACATAACCTAACAATTTGTTCGCTCTAGAGCAAATGTAGACAATATGATCTCGAAATGTAATTTTTGAGTCAAAGGTCACTCCTAAATCTCGTATACTAGTTACACGAGTAAGTGAGGTCTGTTGTATTTTATAATCATACGTTAGCGGCTGACGAGAGCGAGTAAAAGAAATAATACATTTGATACTTTCCATCGTCGGCACTTGGTAAAACTTCCAAATATTCATATTTTTAAAGAAAGAAACACTTGTACTGTTTTACTTATCACTTGTAATTTATTACTTTGTAATTAATAGCCTACCGACTACTATTGTTTAAGTTTTAGCCCTGATGATGCTGTATAAGCGAAACCGGTAGGCTATTATTTACAAAGTAATAAATTACAAGTGATAAGTAAAACAGTACAAGTGTTTCTTTCTTTAAAAATATGAATAAAAGAGATAACTTTACATTTTTCCACATTAAACTCCAACTTATTACAAACACACCACTGCCTAACACCACAGTATTAAGAATTCTACCTTAACACTATCAATATCGAGCTGCAATTTATCCGCATCCTTTTTACAACTTACTTCCAAATGCAATTTAAGATCAAACATTTATTCCAGATTATTATTCCAAATGCAATTTAAGATCAAAATCAAAAAGATCAAACATAAGACATTTATCAGAACAGAGAACATTAGACAAATTATTTATCATTATTGAAAATTGTGTAGGTCCTAACGTTGACCCCTGACTCACGCCAGACCTAGTATTATATAGTGGCCACTTATAACCACGATGCTGAACATATTGTAATCTATCTTTCAAATAACTTGCAAAAAACCGAAGTAATTTTGGGATAAAACCAAGGCAAGAGAATTTTTGCAGCAAAACATCGTTAGACCACGTCAGTGCAATTTTAAGTATACAAAGAAGATGAAAGCTCGAAAAGGTGAGCTATGATACATGATGGCAAGGCATTTCAGTAACTTGCTATGCTACGAGTATCAAAGGTACACACTATTAGTACACTTGAAAAACATCTTCAGTTTTAGCAGTAGCAGGTCTCGTAAGTAGCCGCCATACATGCAGTGCTGCAGATACAAGTTCAAGATCATTGTACAAGAGTCAAAGCTGGCAATCCCTAATGTAGTAGGTGTAAATTTGCGAAAATTAATTTTACTCCATGCACTGTACTATATGAGCCTCTGAATTCGACGATGTCACCCTAGTCTTCTCCAGATGTTGCATTTTAAACACAATAACCGCATGTTTATTTAAAACTTACTGTACATAATATGTTGCATTCACAGTTTTCGTAACGATTTATAACTACTGTATTTATTTCCAAACTCCAAAAGACTTGATTTTTTCTGAAAAACTCAATCGCATGCTAAGGTCATGCTAGAACGGTTTAATCTAACCCCAAAGTAAGCAAATTATATGCTTGTGTTATGGGTGTTAGTCAACGATACTAATACATAGAAATACTTAAATAGATACCAGAATAAATTTAATAAACACCCAGAATCGGAAATCCAGACATTTAAATGTTCATCACACAAATGTCTGTCCCCGTCGGGAATCGAACTAGAGTCTCGCGGTCGGTCGATGTAGCTAGGCGTGTACGCTAGCTACTCGACCAACGAGGTAGTTGACTCAATATTCATGAAAAGCATCTATTCATCATCATATTATAGTATAATTTAAACCCAGTAGCTATTTTGTTAATAAGCGCATAGTAGTAATTTTTAAATTTCCTTTAATATCACCTAAAAATTTCGATCTGTTCCGCCTCTCCATAATTCCTAACAAAGACTATCAAACCTTTATACCCCTATATCCCTTAATGGCAACCGATGGAGAACTGTTCATGCGCATGGAGGCTGAATGCCCGAAGTTTAGCCACTACCTATTATCCGAGGAAACTATTAACCAGCAGTTACGAGAGCAACCTGACTATTCAAAATATCATCATCAAGCAAACCTTAGACGAATCATGCAGACCCATAATCGTAAATTTTACCAAGGAAGCCATGGAGCAGTTAGATGACCTAGATGACCGCCACTATACCCTCGTGTTTCCTCAACCAACCAAAGCAGAATTAAGCTGTGATCGACAGGAATTTGAATTACTTTTCGGAAGCTATCTGATCCCACCTGATTGCTCTGTGCATACGGACGCTGTCACTATTATCAATATTGATGACAAGATAAGGGCCAACCCCTGAAAATAACCAACATCATAAGTACATACGATTCCAAGTGAAATCCCACATTTAACTCTCAACACCATAAATCTAGAAAGCTGCATCATCTGGAAGATAGACTAATTATTCAAAAACCAATCACTTTGGACCATGTGGACTCGTCAATATACCACACAACGATAAAATTATACTTACTTGCATTGGCTGCGGCGGCATTTGCAGTCATCATCATCCTGCGACGAAACACACGACAGATTAAAGATGGAAGCTGCAAACAGGACAATTAAGAGGACACCCTTATGCAGTCCCCAGCCAATTCGGAACACAAGGACCTTATACCAGCAACATTTTCGTTAAAGCTCCTCAAATAGTTGCTGCTCTGGGGGTGGAGGTGTTACATCCCTACCGTGTATGAAGAACGCCGACACCGCGCATCGCACCAGCAACCGAGTTACACGAGTTTTACGCAAGAAAGCAAGTCAGCAGTTTGAACCTCAACTTTTTCCCACATTCTAGCATTCATTCAATTTCTGTCTCTAGCATCGAGCATTATTGTTTCATAATTATTATAATTGTAAAATTAAATTAATAAAGTACTTAATAAAATTTGATTTTTTTTTGATCCTTCGGCTGAAGCTTACATAATTCGCATGAATGTCATAAAACACCAAAACAAGAAAAAAAAACAACTTAAAAAAGTTTCAATATTACAGTCCCCATCTAAAAAAGATTTCAATTTGACTGAAAAATACCCATTAACAATGATGTAATTTATTTAGAAACACATCAGGGCTATATAACATGTTATATAGCCCTGATGATGCTTGTATAGCGAAATCGGTTGGCTAAATTATAAAAATAAAAAATAATAAAATACATTGTGGAAAGTACAAGTGTTTCTAAATAAATTACATCAAGAATGGAATTCCACCAAGCTCCGACGATAAGAAGTATAGAATCTACCCATTAACAAAATTATCCGTGTCCAAAATTAAAAAAATGTGATACACATGTGATCACTTGACCGATTTCATGCAAAGTTTACATAAACTATCTACTAAATAGTCCGAACCAAGCCTAATCATTTGTTTGGATAGGTGAGCCCGATCTTGAGTTATAAAATTACAACGAAAAGTAGCAATAAATTTTAAATATATAGATGAAATTTATTAGTTTATTAGTCTTAGTCACATATAATGAAGTTGTAAGTTCATAGTAAATATTAAAAAACAAATTTATTCTTTTTAAAACGTCTAAATAAAATCTATTTTTAAAGTTTTTTTGCTTTTAATATATTTTTTTACTATTTATCACTAGCTAGATTTCTTAGTCTGTTCATCTAATTCAATGCATATTAATTAATTTCAAATAATCCAGTTCTTAAATAAGCAGACTCCGTTTAGAAGGGTTAGAGCAGCCTTTTCCAAAGTGGGCGATAACGCCCCCTCGTGGGCGCTGGAAGCCTAGAGGAGGGAGGTATAAATGTTGGAAAATTTTTTTTTTTTAAACTCCAGGTGAAACAAATATGTTATTGAGGTTGTTGACAAGAAAAATACGAGGTGGGGGCGCTACAAAACAACTGATTTTCAAAATGGACGTTACATGAAATAAGTTTGGGAACCTCTGGGTTAGAGCTAATATGCAATAGGGTTAGGCCAGGAGTTCTGAGGTAGCAAGTTCTTGACATCATATTACACCCCGACGCCACTCAACTCGGCCTGCCATACATTGACTTGGCTGTTTGAAGAATGCGCCACTTATTTAAGCTTACTTGTACCTGACGAAACACAGTACCGGGTTTAATTTTGGAGTTCTCCTTCTCCTAGACAGGTCACATACCAATGCTGATGATGCCCATGCGCTATTTTGTTTCCATCATTAGCTATCTTGAATGGTCCACTACATTGGATTTAGAATGACGCCACAATATTTTTCAAGTTGCTCTTGACGAGCTCTTTATTTGATACCTATGTTGTAGAAGTACATCAAAATAGCTATTCCGCCATCTTAGATGATCTGGCATGTTGAATTTAGAATGACGTTATATTGTGGCGAGTGGCTCTCAGCGAATTCTTTAATTTTTATTTGATGCCA
>NJDD01003024.1:100749-134566 GCA_002245505.1 Calephelis nemesis
AGAAGTGTATTAAAATTTCGATATCTTTTATGATCCGCCATATTAGATTTAGTATGACGTCACGTACCTTATAGTGCATTTCCATCCATACTAAACACGTATACAAAATTTTAGCTCAATTAATTGAAGATTTCTACTTCAAAATTGAGTTCAAAAATTATGCCCGAACTAGTAAATATACTTACATTGTAAGCTAAATAAAAGCTTTTAAAAAACAGACAAATAAAAAAATAATAGTGACGGTTTAAGAAACACAAGGTTAATTCCAATTAAAATTTGTATTTTTGACTGAAGGGGCCATATAATATACCCAACCTTCTTCTTTTATAGATTTGGCTTTCAATCGTTTTTTACGACTTACTCTGCCAATGTCATGTTAGATAATTTTTATACAGTACCTATATAGTCATTAGTCACTATATACAAAGTCATGTCAGGTCCGGGTTTTGAGTGAAGCGGTGGCTTCGTTACTCTAGCTCATCTAGTAAGATTTGACAGCAGTGAGGAAATAGACGATACGAATTTCTTCATGATCATTTCATTTGTGCACTTTCACTGAACAAATTAATCTAATTCCCACCTAAATTAACCAATTTCACTCACTATAAACACGAAGTTCAATAAAAATGAAAAAAAATATGACCATCTTCATTCACAATGGAGCCAAACTTTGTATCGCTTGACATTGACAGCTGACAAAAGTTTGTATAGATTAAAACAGTGTTTTTTTTCCCATTTTCGTTGCATTGTCTCGATTTTCCTTTTCATTAAACTTTCTACTCAAAATAACTAACACAACAAAAAAAAATCAAAATAAGTCCATTTATTAAGGCGTGATGCGATGGCCACGCGAAATAGGGACTTATTTAAAAATCACACACACACATTACCCCCGTGTTGGTCCGGGCTCCTTTGTAGAATAGACTATCTGCCTTCCTGTGCAATGCAGCTCGTAAAAGGCGAGCATAGGCTTGCCGTCACTAACACCGTGACATCTGACTAGGTGGTAGAGTTTCGCAGCGACTCACCCGGATTGGTACCACCGCCTCACCTATTCCTGCCGCCATAACGTCATGACATGTTTTGGTTCGGAGGGTGAGGTAGCCGGTAAACTTACTTTTGCTCAAGGCCTAACATCTCGGCCTCTGGTTGGCAACGCACCATTACCACCTTTGGTGTCTCTAGGCGGCGGGAATTTCTTACCATCAGGAAATCCGTCTGCTTGTTTGTCTTCCAATGACATAAAAAAAAACTCATTTTGGAGACACATAATTTCTAATAAATATGTAAAATATAAAAATATATTATATAGAAATAAATTTGCAGAAAATGCTAATTATAAAAAATTAAAATACAATGGCAATTTGAACCAATATGTAGCCGATCGCAGTCACGATATAGTTTTAATCGAGTTCCGGACATAGCTCAAAAAGGTTGAAATTAACACGAATTCGTCCGAAATTAACACAAATCCGAATAAAGAAATTGCCATCATCTAAAACTAAGTAAGTTCTTAAGTCTTACATCATTTGCCACACGTTATGGTTCAAGAAAAAAGTCTATATAGACTAAATAACGCACAGTTTTAAGTTTACATTAAAATTTTGTTATATTATTTATCACATTTATAATGTTGACCAGAGCTTGGGAGTAATTTCGTCTAGGTTTATCAATAGGATATTTACTGTCTTAATAATAAACAAAGACTAGAGTAAGAGTAAGTTTTATTCTATTTCATAATCAGTTTCACAGTATGTTATAGATTACAATGATAGGTTGAACCTTGTTTAATGTTTAATTGTTTATTTGCCAAAAATGTGGTACTTACAGTAAGTTGTTACATATTTCTATGGTCCTGCACATTTTGTCATAGTATGACATGCAAATTTATAGTGGCAATTAGCAAATTACACGCATTTAATTTGATTGTCTAACTAAAAATATAAAACTGATTCAATTCACTGTGTCAACAGATATTTATATTTGTTTAATTAAGTACTTTAATCTATTTTTATTAATTAAACAGTCAGGATTTAATGAAAGTGAAGTCAAAGACCAATATAATGGTTTACGCTACTTTGCCATGCCGAATAAAATGTATCTCTAATGTGTTTGATTTCAAACGTAATAAACGCTCACTCGAAAAACTTTATTTGTGTAATCCATTAGAGGTCACCTTATTCAAAAAACAATACCATGAAATTAAAAACTGTCTTACTAGAACAATTTATTACTGATGTTGTATAAACTATCAATTAAATCATTATTGATAACGAAATCTAAGAAAAACATTTGAGATTTAAGAGGTGATAAAAGACCACGTAAGAAGGCAACTGGCTACTGGCTAGACTACCTATCATGTTTGCAATTGAAAGACAATATAACAGATTGAAGAAAGTAAGGTACAGTTTTTGAAAGAATATCACTCATTGAAAGAGAATCACGAAAGAGAAAGTATGATACTAGAAGTGAAGCTGGTTAACAACTTCAAGATGAACACAAAATTCTTTTGGAGGATGGTGAAGAAGTCTCATGTGCCACAAGAATAAATAGAATTAAAGTTGAAGTGCTAAAACGGTAAAGCGAATTTTATATGCACGAATATGCCCAAAATACTGCCACTGAGCCTGAGTACTCAAATGCCTCAGAAATAGCGGAAGCATGTGATGACATTATGAAAGAAAAAATTTAATAAGCAGATACAACTGTATACAACTATATCTACACAACTATAACTATAGCTGAGATTATTAGGCTTATTTGTTCTCCCGTCTCGGACTCTTTCTGTGTCCTTTGCAATAAATGTTGGAAGATCGACAGAGTACCAATAGACTAGTGACGTGCGGTCATCGTGCTATTTTATAAAGACAAGGGTTCGTGCATGGATTGTATAAGTTACCGGACCATCAGTTGGATCAGTTTAGCATTAAAAGTTTATGGAAAATAGTTGAAAAGTTTGTGCAAATGATATCCGATGGAGTATTGTGGGATGGTCAAGGCGGTTTCAGGTCTAAGTGGAGATGTATAGATTAGGTGTTTTCATTTCGAGACATGGTAGAGAAGCATCTGGCTGTGGGTTAGAAGGTTTTCTGTGATTTTGTGGATCTTAAGAAAGGGTTCGATATGGTTGTACGTAAAACACTTTAAAATAATTTTACCAGATTATGGGATAGACGAGTCTCTTTAACGTGCTCTTATGGTATATGTATTTAGATTGTAAAGCATGTGTGCGAGTGGACGGCAACATACTGCATTGGTTTAATGTTTCATTTGTCGTCAAACAGGGCTTGTTTATCTTGTATTTAGACAAATGACTTCAAAGGTTTAGGTCAAAGGCAGTGATTTAATTTTGTACGTAATAGTATATTTAGTGCTGAAATCATAGAAATAAAAACTTTCAACGTTAATTTTCAAACAATCCTATCCTATCCTATGACATTACATATTTGTTGATGTTTGTTTATGTACTCGCAAAAACTGCGCCACGGATTTAGATGAAACTTTACAAAAATATAAATGATACCTACATCAAAATAAAAAATATGCTTTGGCATGCATGCAAAGCCACGAGCGGGTGCTACTTTTTTATAACTTGGAACCGAATGCGTAGAAACATTTTAACGCGCAGGCAATTCTAAGAAAACTTTTGGATTTTAATAACTAAAATGTGAAATCAAATTTATTTAAGAAATAATCCCCACATTACCAAACTTAATTTTTTTAGGAAGACGCAGAAAAAATTACATAAATATTTAAATCTTTAGTAATAAGTGCAATAAATGCCTACTGTCCTATTAATAAGCACGTTTTAAAAGAACTTTTAGATTCTCTTTTGCCATTATCGTCTGTATTACAAAAATAGTAAAGACTATAATGTCAACTTAAGCCTTGGGGAACTTCAGTCCGTATTTAATAATAAGATGGCTAGACACTGAAATATAGCTATCTATATTCATCACTAAAATACTCCCCGTCCGCGTCGGGCATGGTATATCACGCGTATATGCATGATATTGTTTTCAATATTTTTTTCGGTATCAGTTCAAAAAAACTAAAATATCCGGGGTCACGACTCCTAGGAATTGCATAACTAATTGAAATTAATGTAACTATCAAATAGAACGTAGCTATTTAAATTTATTCGTTACAAGTCTATATGTTAATATATTTGACACATATACTTGTTCTCTTATTTAAGTTGGCGACGATTACTATAACCTTTATAAAAACTTAATAAGCACTGTTAAACCACTTATGCAAAGTGTGTTTGTATATTTGTCATCACAATAAATAAATTTAAGTATAAATTTTGTGTATTCCAATGTTTTCAAAGGGAGAATTAATTTCATAAGCCCATATAATAAATAATTGAAATTTGAAATACATTTTGTTAGTGAAAAATAGAAGTAGCTTAAACAACTCCCCATTGCATTAGTTATCTATAACATGTATACCAGCGCGGTTATAGCAACTAACGGGCAGAGGGGGGCAGCCAAAATGATTTTGTCCAGAATAGACTTGCCACGTGTTAACGTTTTGGGACTAAGTGTCTTCAGCTAGTTATGGATGTCCTGAGCCCTTACCATGAGTTTACGGCTTATCACGTATACTTTACTCGCTACCGTCCCTCTAAATTATTTGTATGAAAACTTTGAACAGCGCCTCTATCGGGAACTAAGAGAAACACATTTTTAGACCAAAACTGTCATAGATTTCGACATGTAACTTACCGAAAGTAATCTATACCAACTCATGGTGAAGGCCCTGGTCGTGCGTTTACCTACCTCATCGGGTAAATGGGCGTAAAGATTCTTTATTAAATTTTCTAGCTTGAAATTTAAAAAATATTTAAAATTTTTACTTAAACAAAAATTTTAGGCGTCGCTACGTCGTCAATTACACATGAAAATAAATTAAATTGGAGTGTATGTATGTAATGTTAAAATAACTGCTTAGGTACCACATTTCCGCTTTCCCCGTGTTGTTCCGGGTCTGCATAGTAAAATAGACTATCTGCTAAGTAGCTTGGCAGGAAGCGAGAGTGGGGCTTGTCAGAAAAAGCAAGACAGTAGGTTGAAACGCTCGTTAAATGCGTTTGTAACAATGAGCTCTGCTAAAGGGTGGGTTTGAAAGAAAATTTTGGTGTTAAAATGAGAAAACCACTGGTTCGGTCATGTGGAAAGAATGACAGATTAAATATTGACAAAGCAGATATACAATGCAAATATGGCTGGGTGTAGGTAGCGGAGACCTTAGTTGACACTCTACGACCAAATCACTTGGAAATTATCCGAGGGTGGTATCAAGAGTCTCTGAAACCGTCGTGTTAGAATGAAAAGTGTAATGAATGTGGAAGAAGCCGGACAGATCTGCCAGAATCGTGAGATTTGGCACTCGATACTCTATGCCTACCCTGTAAGGGACATCGTGTGAAGATATATGTATGTGTAATGAAGCTTAAATCTAAGTCTTTACTATATATCTATAGCGCCTTTGATTTAAAATTTAGTTGCATCTTCTAACTAAATCACTTTTGTATTTGATAAATTAACCCAGGATTGTAATATTGACCCATATTTATCAAAAGAGGCCATGTTCAAAGTATTCAGACATATATTTTACGGAAACACTAGTAAATATAGCCCAACTCATGGTATATCAGAGATTCCAGAAATATTTTATTTCATAAACCACTACCAAACTTTTGCTGGATTCGGAGGACCCTTTGCATGGCCATAGCTCAAGAGTGGGGGATTGTTAAAAAATTAAAATATTCGACCCCACTTTTGTCACGCCTAAAAATACCCCATCGCGGCTCCTGTACAGCCCTACCACCTGGACCACTTTAGGAATTACTGGTTATATTCAGAGCTTGATCTGATCCTTTACAATGAGTTTGTGGCCCTAAATTCGCTAGAGGAAATAATTCGTATCTATATTTAAACAAAAACCACAGATAATTGAGAGTACTACATTCCAAACAATAAGCTCTATAGACACGTAAATAACTGAATGTAATTTGTAAGTGACGTCCTCGTTGGTCGAGTGGCCAGTGTACACACTATGGGGCCAGGCATTTGTGTGATGAACATTTAGATGTCTGCATTTCCGCGTCTGGGTGTTTATTAAATTTATTCTTGTATCTATTTAAGTATTTCTATGTATTAAAATCGTTGACTAACACCCATGACACAAGCATATAATTTGTTTACTTTGGGGTTAAATTCAATTTGTGTAACTTGTCCACAGATATTTATTTATTTATAGTAACTTAAGGCAAAAAAAACTATGTTGGTCTGTGTCCTCTTTGTAGAATAGGTCATCTGCCTCCTTATAAGGTAGTTTATAAGAGGCAAGCATAGGGTACATGGCTCGTTACCAAACAAGACCACTTGTAGTAGAGTTCTGTGCAGCAAATAAAAAGGCTGGTCCGACTTGGAGGGCAGGGTAGTTGCACTTGCATAGTTAAAACACTCTGGCCATAGAGTCTACATCTTGAAAGTCTATGATATCTACAGGCCACAGCTGTCTCCTACCAAAAGAGCCCCTCAGCTGTTAGCTCTGTAATGCCATAAAAAATATTCACTTTATTATACGCCTGGAATACTGTGTCACAACTCTCAAGGTATTTCACTTTTAGCTTTAAAAAGTGCAAATTTGCGGACTTACGAGCTTTTCATTCGCCAGTTTACGAATGTCTTGCCAATTATTAGTGGGATTTTACTTTTTTTAAGGAATACGTCAATATTTTTGAAACCATCAAAATGACAAGTAAGCGATTAGAAACTGGACATCGATTCACGCATGTACCACCAGGAGAAGAAATTGTCATTTCAGGACTCGCTGGATACTACCCAAGTTGCAGTTCTGTTAAAGAGTTGGAAACTAAGTTGCTTAACAAGGTATTAAGCTTTAAATGTTTTACACATAACCAAACACACATACACACACACACACACACTTACAAAGCTTATTCGATTATAAAGTTCGATTATCCAGAACCTACCTAATCGTTAAAATTAAATAGTTTTCACACAACGAGATATCAAAAGAAGTAATTAAGCATGAGACAGTCACTCTTGGTGGGTTTTACTTTGTTGGATTTACCCCGTGTTGGTCCGGGCTCCTTTGTAGAACAGACCATCTGCCTTCCTGTGCCAGGCAGCTCGTAAAAGGCGAGCATAGGCTTACCGTCACTAACATCGTGACATTTGACTAGGTGGTAGAGTTTCGCAGCGACTCACTCAGATTGGTACCACCGCCTTACCTATTCCTGCCGCCATAACGTCATGACGTGTTCCGGTTCGGAGGGTAAGATAGCCGGTGGACTTACTTTTGCTTGAGGCCTAACGTCCCGGCCTCTGGTTGGCAACGCACCATTACCATCTTTGGTGTCTCTAGGCGGCGTGAATTTCTTACCATCGGGAAATCCGTCTGCTTGTTTGCCTTCCTATATCATAAAAAAAAGTGCATGGCGTCACATCTTAGTCATAGATTAGAGACAAAATAGTTACCATTTACCAAGTTATTACTTGTGGATTTGGGAAATGACATCTCGAAAACTGCGTTTTGTTAAAACCAATGTTTGGTTTCAATTTTCATTAAAATCTATTTTTAAAAATTATTTTTAAAAATATTAATCTCCTATTTAAAAAAGAAAAAGGACTAGAAACAGGGAAATTTATTGAGACAGCCTGAAAGTTTCTATCCATCAAAGCTGGACAAGACTTTTGAAAAATGGTTTTAGAAACCTAGATGTGATTTCAAATGACTCATTTATATACTCATTAAAATTATTACAGTTTTTTATGTAAGGTGCACTTCGCTCGTATTTTTAAGCTTATACATTTTTAAGCTACGAAAAGTTTAGAGACTAAAGATACACCAGATGTAACAGGTAACAAGTTTTTGCCATAAACCTAAAAAGAGCTGACCTGAAGCTACATGTCTGGATTAGCCATTCAATAAGCAGTTCACAAACAGTTTAGGAACAAGTTAGTAGTATTATCAGTTTTAGAAGTAGCCGTAACTAGCTTTTATAAGTATTTTCTGCAAAAAATGATGATTTTAGTGATAAATTGTACTAGCTTATTTCATGAATTTGGTCTGTTTAATAGATCTTTCGTACTAATATTAGGAATTCTATATGTTGTATTACAGGTCAATCTAATAGTCGAACCTGATTGGAAGCGAAATCCTGAAGTACCACATTACACGGGAAGAATTCCAAATGTTTTAAAATATGATACTGACTTTTTTGGTACTAACTACAAACTAGCTACTGTATTGGACCCATCTGGAAAATCAATTTTAGAACGAACATTTGAAGCAATTATTGATGCTGGTATTTCTTTTATTATCTTAATATATATAAATTACTAGCCCTCCCGGCGAACTTTGTACCGCCCGCTCAGTTTGTATGAGAAAAAATAAAATGTTATTACGTTTTAGAACAAACGATGCTCTTTCAATATAGTCCTACTAATTTCTAATCTGTGCTATAGTTTATTGCTGTGAATGACATTGACATTCGTTACGCGCGTTTTTTAAAATTTACAAAATTAAATGTATATTTTTCAATATTTCTGAGAGATTTTCTTAGTATTTTTTCCGTAAGAACCTTCTCCTAATAATAACAAATACAACAAAAAAAGAATTAGTGAAATCGGTCCAGCCATTCACGCGTGATGCCGTGACCAAGAAAAACGGGTTTCATTTTTATATATATAGATGTGTCATGTTGTTTGTCCGCGATGAAATCCTAAATAGTTTTACCAATTTCAATCAAATTTACAGACCATGTGCATTTTGATCTAACTTGAAAATAGGATAGCTTACATCTCAATTTATCACGTATTTTTTTTTTATGTTATAGGAAGGCAAACAAGGAGGCGGATTTCCTGATGGTAAGAAATTCACGCCGCCTAGAGACACCAAAGATGTTAATGATGCGTTGCCAACCTGAGGTCAGGATGTTAGGCCTCGAGCAAAAGTAAGTTTACCGGCTACCTTACCCTCCGGACCGGAACACGTCATGACGTTATGGCGGCAGGAATAGGTAAGGCGGTAGGACAAATCCGGGCGAGTCGTTGCGAAACTCTACCACCTAGTCAAACGTATATATATTAATAGCTAGCATTATTATAACTTAAAGTGTATATGTTTAAAAAAAATGTTTTTCTGACCCTGGCAAAAATTACGCTTTTATAAAATTGAAACAACCTTAATATAATTATTATTATTATTAACTCTTTATTGTACACAACTGATATTACAAACAAAATACTTAAAAGTAAAAAAAAGTACAAAAGGCGAGCTTATCTCTAACAAAAGTAAATGTAAATATTAATACGAGATGCCAAAACTTTGAACCCCTTTTCACGAAAATCGCCCAGACGAAGGAGCATAAAGTTTGGCACACTTATAGTTTAAGAGCAAAACGCTAACATTTTTCAATAATAATACTTATAAGGTACATTAAATCAATAAATAAAATATTACCTACACTACCATCTATTTTACACACACAAACAAATATGTAGATGATAACGAAAACAGATCACAGATGGCGCACTAAAAAGTTTGGAAACAAAGTAGTTGATCTTGAAAAATGAAGACGGTATTTTTATCAATAAGATGTTAAAATTGACTATGGTCGAACTTCGACCAGCGGGCGACCACTAGTAAAAATACAATCATAACTCTGTTCAGAAAACCAAGTTTTATTTAATATGCAAATTAACGACCAAACACGTTTCTTAAGTCAATAATATAACGCACGTAGTTTATTCGCAACATTATATGTTTTACATAACAATTATAACAAGTTAGAACCTAAATATCTTACTATTTCTTATCCTAATCGATAACTAACAACACAGCTCTACAAAACATATTTTTTGGTGCTGCTCTGTACCAGAGCCCTGAGTGTATTGGCCACAAGTTGTTTTCACTTTCCATCGCGTTTACGTTTTTAACTCAAATTTGTATAGGGTTTTGAACAGCGCCTCTAGTGGTCACTATAGCAAACTTTATTGCTAATGTTTCTGATCTACAATACAGTATGTGATATATGTATAATAAAGGAGGTTCAATACAGCACTGACAGTAGTCATTTCAATGTTTTAACACTACTTTGTCTACTTTCGTCATTTTATGTTTAGAGCATTCGTCGGCTTAAGACGAAAGTTTATACAAAATTATTGTCCAAACTAGTGCATGATTTTAGGTGCCAGGCCTATGATGAGAAGGAGCTTTTAATTATTTTGTAAATTGCATTTTAGGAACTATAAATGACACAATGTTTTTTTAGGATTTTGCCCGTTTTTGGTTAACGAAAAATAAATTGTAACTTAAATTTCAATAGATTGATTGAAACTAGTATTTTTGATAAAATAGTAAGACATCAATAGATAAAAGTTCCTTAAGCTTATGTCACAAATATGCTGAATCGTCCTCAAGAATTTCGAAAAATAGATTTTTGAGAACGAATAATCGACAATATTTTTTATGTGCACTAAAAGTTCGCAAAATTCTTTGAAGAGGTTTAAAAAACCGAAATATGATTAAATGAAATTGGTTCCATGAGAAAATATCGTAATCTTTACCAAAAAACACAAAATTTAGACGTTCCCTTTTCTGATATAAATTAATTACGTTGGTTTCTATTGAAGACAAGTTTACAAAAAAATTGTGGGTAAAACCTATAAACCCTTTTCGCCTAGTTAATAAACACGGCGTAAAGTACGCCAAGGTTCAACCTGGTGTTGCAGTCTTTATTGTAATGTGATACAGACTATAATATCAACTTAAGTTTAGTCCTTCGTTAGTCCACGTTTATTAGTAAGTTTGACGGTAAGACGGTTTGAATTAAGTATCAGCTGAGTAAAGTAAAGTAAAGTATCTTCACGCCCATATCCCCGAAGGGGTAGGCAGAGGAACAACCAGGGCACCCACGACTAGCCGAAGATACTAAGTCCCACAATGTGATAGGTGGCAAGCCTATCGCCAACCGGGCACATTTCCAATCCCGAGCAATATTTTTTTTTAACTAGAAAATTAGAAAAACCCAATTTTCTTTTTGTTGCCCGTCCCGGGATTCGAACCCGGGACCTCATGCAGTCAAGTCCAACAACTGAACCGCTAGACCACAGAGGCGACAGCTGAATTTTCTGAAATAGGAATTTTCTTTTTCAAAAGATAAATGAAATTATATAACTACATTTTCCGATACCCACAAGGCTGATGTATCCCTAATCCTTCCTCAAAACACTAGTTTCAGATATTTGTGTTGACTTAATATGTCATTTGGTCAATTATTTAGGTGTAATTCAATTTTATCAGTGCTAATTAAAATACATGTACCTTAAAATTATAAAGATTGGCAATCAAAATTTAGAACGCACTCTTTACCGACTTCTATTAATGGTTCATATTAAATTATGTGTTAAAAATTGTTAAAATTAAAAGAAAAATGATTTGGAATGTTATTAGTCAATGTTCATAACTTTGTACATAATTGCTCTAAACAAAAGACAAAATGTCGGGTTGACTTTCTTACAGTCTTCGTCTTTATTCGAAGACAGAAACCTTGAGCTATTTTATTCAAAAAAACAAATCCATGAATACTTTATAAGCATAGTAGTATTGTATTGTACAATGTATAGTGAATATTAACTAACGAATGCGCAATTTTTAGGGAGAGAGGGAGAGAGCGAGAGGAAGAGGGAGCTGCTGATACTTAACAATACATTACTTTACTGTTCGAAAAACATATTTAATTTCTTATTTTATGATTTAAGGTTTAAATCCGAAAGACTTGAAAAATATGCGGGTGGGCATATTTGTTGCATTATGTATCATTAATGCCGAAGCAGAGACTATTTACGAAAAATACACGTACGCTCCAAATGTTACTCAAGGGTATGAATTTTATTTTCATTTAATTAAAAGCTTGGCAGGCCACATTGCTTGCAGAAAAAATAACCGCTGGGGCAAAAGGTTCTCGAGTGGCGGTCTCGCACCGGAAGACGTAGTGTTGGACGACCTCTCACCCGGTGGACTATTGATCAGTTTTTTTTATGATATCGTAAGGCAAACAAGCAGACGGATTTCCTGATGTTAAGAAATTCACGCCGCCTAGAGACACCAAAGGTAGTAATGGTGCGTTGCGTGTTGGACTTGACTTTATGAGTCCTGGGCTCAATTCCCGGGTCGGGCAACAACAAGAAATATTGGTTTTTCAAAAAAANNNNTTGTTCGGGATCCAATGTGCCCAGTTGGCGATGAGTTTGCCACCTATCAGATTAAACGACTTAGTGTCTTCGACTAGTCGTGAGTGTCCTGGTTGTGTATCTGCCTACCTCTTCGGGAATATGGGAGTGAAGGTATTTTTATTTTATTTATACCATCTATAAACAGCAACAAGCTACGTATAAAAAGTTTCTACATTATAAATAACAACAAGAAACTTCTAAAGAAAGAATTGATATTGTTCTTCTTTCTTGAGGTTTTGGCCTTCACGTTAGTATTTTGCCATTAGTCAAGTAAAAATTTGCATCAAATGTTATATCAATTTTATTTAATTATAATTAGTCATCAGTCATAAGTCGTCAGCAAGTCGTGTCAGGCTCTTGGGTAAAGCGGTGGCCTCGTTACTCAAGCTCATGTACTTAATGAGATTTGGCGGCAAACGAGGAAATACTCGATATGCTAATTTCTTCATGATTATTTAATTTGTGCAATTTCATTAAACAAAATTGTACAAAATACTACCAAAATTGACTAATTTCACTCAATATTAACACGAAATTATGAAAAAACTTCGACCATCTTTTCTCTCGATAGCGCCAAAACTCAATTGATATTGTTAAAAACACGTTTCCTCCAAAGAGTATATAAATACTGCGTAATAAGAGGTGGAACTTCCATAGATTCATAGCAAACCCGAATTTTGTATGAAGTTTACTTAAAGTAACACATGTCACTTGACATAGCATGGTGAAATGGTATAACCCGTATAATTTGAAAGTAAGTCTAAAGGCATTCAGATATAAAGCAACTAGTGTCATATGATTTAGGCGAATAAAAAACATAGCAAACTTATTTTTTTATATGAAAGTTGCGCCAAACTGGTCTCCTCTCAGTCACTCTTTAGAGAAACGGTTTTCTCAATGGTTAGTTTTTAGTTTTCATGCAATCAAATTTTTCTAGAGTATCTCGAAGCACCGTTCCTGCCCTTATAGCTGATTGGCTTGGACTAAACTGTACAGTATCAATATTTGACACTGCTTGTTCATCTTCATTGTTTGCTATTGATTCCGCATTCAGAGCGATTCAGCAAGGACAATGTGATACTGCTATTGTGGCAGGAAATAATTTTTGTATACATGGTATAATCACAATTGGCTTTAACAGGTAAATTCCACTTTAACATCAATCAATTAGTTGCTTATTTATAGTCACAAAGGTACTTCCAATCAACTGTCTACTTTAATTTATTTCGGTTATATAATAGGTACTTACTTTTTCTTGCAAGATCATTGATTGTATGCATAATGAGTCCCAAGTTTACTATGTGGTCGAGCAATCCGGTCACATTGTGGGATTTAGTGTCTTCGGCTAGTCGTGGGTGACTGGTGATGTCTCTGCCTCTCTCTTTAATTAAAAAATTGACTTTTTGCAAGTTAAATTACTGAAATTTAAATCCCTTAGTATAGATTTATTTTCCTAAAGACAAACAACATAAAAGTAAAAACCAGGCAGATGTTTTAGGACAAATACACGTTGCGTTTATATACCAAAACTAAGTCTACAAATCTACAACTGTTTTTAGTTTACTAGGCGTCAGTGTATTAAACCAATAGACTTTTAAATCTATACATTAATGTATTAAGCCAGAATTTTGGACCCCTCTTTACGAAAAAAGTGCAGGATGTTTCAATAATAATGCTTATAAAGTACATTAAATCAATAAACAAAATATGATCCACACTACCATGCCTTTGACACACACAAACAAATATATCGATGATAACGATGGAAGATAACAGATGGCATACTAAAAAATTTGGAAACAAAGTAGTTGGTCGGAAGAAATGAAGATGGCGTTCTTATCAACAAAAAAATAAAATTTATTAGGGTCGAACTTCGACCAACGGGCGACCACTAGTAACAATAAATTGGAATGTTGACTGAGCAACAATTCCTCGAGTCCCGATTGTCGGTTTAGTAAAAATTCTCATAGTGAAGAGTCTCGACCAACACATTGCTTTTTCAATGTGT
Source organism: Calephelis nemesis (assembly GCA_002245505.1). Classification (NCBI taxonomy): domain Eukaryota; kingdom Metazoa; phylum Arthropoda; class Insecta; order Lepidoptera; family Riodinidae; genus Calephelis; species Calephelis nemesis. The sequence goes on from NJDD01003024.1 coordinate 115,033, forward strand.
TGGTCGAGACTTAGTTAGCTCTCGCTTAGTTCCTGGATTAATGGCCGAATTCAAATAGCATTAATTTTGGGAATGGCACGCATTGAGCGCAGACTCCTCAGTGTGTTCTTCTGACCACTGACTCTTTTGTTATAAGATCGCCTTTTTTGGATATCTATTTGCATGTTTATATTTTTAATGCATCTTTTGTTAAGTGCTTAAATTTAAAAAATAAGAAATTGACAGTAGCTACTTAAACCTTCATTTTTACATCTCTTACTATTTTTTTAAGAATATAGAACCTCTAGTATTGATACAAGGACAATATTCTAGGAATATTATAATCAATGTCAAGTGTAATACAATATGCATTACCTTCTTCTCAGGAATATTTCACCCTGTTCTTACAGATTTTTTAGGCCAAATAAAATTTAAAATAGCATGAATAATAAAGTAAAATCTGAATATTTTTATTCATATCTTTAAAGAAAGAAACACTTTTACTGTTTTACTAATAACTTATAATTTATTACTTTTTAATTAATAGCCTACCGGTTTCGCTTATACAGCATCATCAGGGCTAAAACTTAAACTACTACTACTACTACTAGACTAGTAATGATAGATACTACTACTAGAGTAGTTTAAGTTTTAGCCCTGATGATGCTGTATAAGTGAAACCGGTAGGCTATTAATTACAAAGTAATAAATTATAAGTGATAAGTAAAACAGTACAAGTTTTTCTTTCTTTAAAAATATGAATATTTGGAAGTTTTACCAAGTGCCGACGAAGGAAAATATCAAATATATGAATATTTTCAAATTCATTTATCTGAATTAAATTATGGTTTTCACCAAACGGATTTACAGGTTGGGAGTTTTGTCACCGGACGGTGGATGCAAGTGCTTTGATGAGAAAGCCAACGGATACGTTAGATCAGAAGCTACAATATGTTGTATTTTACAAAAATCTAAGGATGCAAATAGGTTAGTTTTGAAATTTATTTTCATTAGCGTGGTTAATTGTAGTCCTAATGAATATGAAGTGACGTTAGTATTAATTCTACTTTAGTACCATTAAATTTGCAACTGCCTATTCATGTAATTTTAATGACAATCGATATGAATATTAATTATAAACAATCCTAAGTTAATTAATAGTTTTATCAAATTACATATAAACTTATTATAGTTCTTTAATTATTTATATCGTACTAATCTATAATATACGATAAAACGTGAAGCCAATAACCGTGTCTTCAAAGAATAAATATTTTTTGTGGGTACCTCCACTCTATACTTTGTGACACCCATGCGTAGCGCATCATTCTAAGAGACTTGAATCTTGTAAAACATAGAATTTTAGGGAAGAGAGAGTTCTAATACCAGGAGTATTCATAAAATCTATACATTAATACGTGTTGCCAAAACTTTGGACCCCTTTTTACGAAATTTACGCAGGAGTGTAAAATTTGGCACACTTACCGCCTTATTAATAAACACGGCGTAAATTACGCTAAGGTTTAATTTGGTATTATAGTCTGTATTACAATGTGATACAGACTATACCTAATGTCAACTTAATTTTACACCTACGTTTGTCCACGTTTATTAATAAGATGGTTATTTTTTATGTATCGGAGAAGTGCAGAACGCTAATATTTTTCAATAATAATACTTATAAAGTACATTAAATCAATAAATAAAACATTACCCACACTACCATGCATTTAACACACACAAACAAATACATTGATGATAACGATAAAAGGTCACAGATGGCTCACTAAAAAGTTTGGAAACAAAGTATTTGGTCTTGCATCATGAAGATGGCGTTTTTGTTAACAATATATTTAAATTTATTATGGTCGGATTTCGACCAACGGGCGACCACTAGTAATTATAGATATTCTCTTGGAAGTTCGTTTAATCATATATTAAATATCACCACTTAATTCTTCAGATATTAACATTTAAGATGTTTGGAGATATTTGTTTTTCAAAATCAACTAGAAATTTTACATAAAACAAATGATCTATCTTACCTGATTTGTTCGACAAAACTAACAACGGAACATTTTAAGTTTAATTTTTTTTTAAATCAAATTAATTAAAAGTTATTTTTTTTAATCAAATTAATTGTTAAATACAAATTGTCATAGGGTACACCATACATTGATCTCCAATCTACAATGTTTTGTGCGTTAATTAATTGATAAATTAATTAATTTTATTGTGCTATTCTAATTTTTAATTAATTTAAAATTACTTTCAACATTATTAACTTAATATATTTTTACAACGCACATTTCAAAAATATTAAATTTTTTCAGCCAGTGACGTTTTATGTGAACTATCAATTTAATATTTTCAATTAAGACACGTTTTTTATATGTAACACACGAGAAGCTATAGACTACTACTGGAGGTTACAGTCCTAGCAAAGAACTAATGTAATTTTGTAATATTGCTGACTCTCTTTAATGTTGCGGCATCTCTCTCATTTTGATTTTAATTAATCGAGTTAACAAGACTCTCTGAAAGAGAGACCAGTCCCTAGGAGATGGCCAGTACATAATAGAAGCCGGTATATAAATTATACAACAACTCAGATTACGACAAAGGGATTCCATAAATTAGGCAGAAATTTTTGCCATTGGCGTAAAGTGCATATAATAAATGACGATAAAATCAAAATGTTAGGTATGCAATATTATTACAGATTGTCTTTGTTTTTAATTGTCTTTGGGATACTATACAAACATTGGCAATTATACGCCATGGGCGTAATGTGCAAATAGATGATGATTAAATCATAATAGTAGGTACGATTACCTAAGTATGTAATAACCTAAAAGATCACTTGAAATATTTCCTTCGGGATACTATCCTCGCCTTGGCAATTATATGCCTTATAATGTGCATAGGTATATAAGAGCACAACCACACTAAATTCTGTATAAACAAAAATTAACCAAAATTTTCAGCAACACTTATTAAAACCGGAATGTAATGCAGCTAAGAACCATCTATATCATTTTAGCTTTCAAACAAAAATCCGGTTAGCAACCGGTCCATCCATTCCAAAGCTCTGATGCCACAGACGGTAACACATAGGCACTTTAAACTTAGAACACCCTTATTTTCCGTTAGGGGTTAAAAACTCCTTGATGCTTCATATCCATTTCGTTGGTGTATAATATTAATTAATTCATATTTTTCATCCTACCCCAATTGTCCATTGTATAATTTAACTTAAACAGGTCCAAAAAACTGGTTCGCATTATATTTGTCTAATATAAACTAACCTGGCGAAACAAAGAAAAATGTAAGTATAAACCAACCCAAGTATTCTATTAAAAAATAATCAAAAGTATTTTGAAGTGAGGGTAGACGAATATAAGCACAGTTTAAAGTTAAATATTGCAAGATATGTTATAAGTTTGCCTAAATGCTATACACAATGACTGTGTGGTACTATTCTGCTATTACAACAATTATTCTTTGAAGGCGCAGTTGAGGATGCAATATTAATATACGAAGAAAAGAAAGTAAAGTGAGTGAGGGTAAATGAATATAAGCACAGTTTAAAGTTAAATATTGCAAGATATGTTAAAAGTTTGTCTAAATGCTATACACAATGACTGTGTGATACTATTCTACTATTAAAACAATTATTCTTTAAAGGCGCGGTTGAGAATGCAATATTAATATATGAAGAAAAGAATGAAGAATAAAGCAATGAAATACAATCACATAGAGGCTAAATATATTACAAATTAAAAAGGATATATGTTTTAAATCCACTGTCTTGCCTTTGCAATTTTATTTCTGGAAACAGTAAGAGGAATTGATATGATACCTAATTCTGTATTACATTTAATTTAATTTTAGAGCATATTCCCAATTGGTGTACAGCAAAACTAATTGTGATGGTTACAAACCAGAAGGGATTAATTATCCATCTGGTGCAACACAAAAACAATTACTTAAGCAGTTTTATGAAGAATGTCAAGTATCGACAGCAGATATTGACTTTCTGGAAGCACATGCTACTGGTATGGAATCACAAATGATTTTATTTTATAAGTTTTTTTAAATCAGTTTTTTTTATTACTAAAACTAGCTTCCGTCTGCGACTCCGTGTGCGTGGATGTCGGTCTTCGAGTGATAAAACTGAAAAATTCAGATTTTTTACGTGATGATTTAGTTTTCACGTGATGCCTGAACATACAGACAGACAGTCAAAAATTTTTTAATCACATATTTGGGTTTGGTATCGATCCAGTAACACCCTTGCTATTTATTTTTTCAATATTTTCAATGTACAGAATTGATCCTTCTACAGATTTATTATATGTATAGATGAAAATAGGTCTTATAATCCTATTAATATTATAAATGCGAAAGTTTGTATGTATGGATGTATGGATGTATGGATGTTTGTTACTCTTTCACGCAAAAACTACAAAGCCGATTACGATGAAATTTGGTATGTAGGTAGCTGAAGACCCAGAATAACATATAGGCTACTTTTTATCCCGGAGTTCCCGCGGGATTGGGACTTACGCGGGTGAAACCGCGGGGCGCAGCTAGTATTTTTATAAAGCAATTTTTTTATTGAGTTAGAGTTTATTTTTTAATCGAAAACTCTGATAAGTCTTTTATTCAACAAAAAAAATTTAGTCGCCTCTGTGGTCGAGCGGTCCGGGTGTTGGACTTGACTGCATGCTGTTGGATGTAGTGCAGTCAAGTCCAACACCCGGACCGCTCGACCGACCGACCGACGACTAAATTTTTTTTGTTGAATACAAGACTTATCAGAGTTTTCGATTAAAAATTAAACTCTAACTCAATAAAAAAAAATTGCTTTATAAAAATATTATAAGACCTATTTTCATCTATACATATAATAAATCTGAGGTCTCGGGTTCGAATCCCGGGTCGGCCAACAAAAAGAAAATTGAATTTTTCCAATTTTCTAATAAAAAAAGTTGGTCGGGATAGGAAATGTGCCCGGTTGGCGATAGGCTTGCCACCTATCACATTGTGGGACTTCGGCTTCGGCTAGTCGTGGGTGCCCTGGTTGTGCCTCTGCCTACCTCTTCCGGGACATGGGCGTAAAGATACTTTTTTTTCAATAAGAAAAATCTACTACTTTTAGATTTATGAAATTAAAACAAATAAAAAGTATTATCATAATTAGCTGAAAACACATAATTGTGTACATACCGCATACCGCAACCGCACCACAGTGTCGATACACTAGTAAATTGATAAACGAAACCTAATTATTATTAACAGTTATTTCACATAATATTTGATGTACATAATTTACATATAAATATTATACATATAGGAACAATCGTCGGTGACCCAGAAGAACTAAGTGCAGTTGATGAAGTGTTTTGCACTGGTCGCACCAAGCCTCTTCTAATTGGTTCCTCCAAATCTAACTATGGACACGGTGAGACTACAGCTGGACTGAGTGCAATTTCGAAGGTATCAAAAAGTTAATAAAAGCCCAAACATTTCTTGTAACGTGTTGTTATGTATTTGGACCTATTGCAAAACTCAGGGTTTCCTTCCAGATCTAAACGCGGTGCAGTTATTATGGTGGCAGAAGTACTTAAGTAAGGCGGTGAATTACTCCCCGGATAGTTGCTGACCAGCATTTTACTACCTGTGGAGAGCAGTTAAAGTAATTTTACCCATGTCCGGGTCAAATAACCACCTGAAATATCTTTTACGATATTGAATTTTGTAATATTATGAAGTATAAGCTTTGATATAAAAATGAATCGCTAAATGTGTTGGCAAGCACATACCTATTTCCCGGATTGGTACCACCGCCTTACCTATTTCTGCCGCCATAACATTAATGCTTGCCGTTAAAGTATCCCGAATTGAAGTAAGGTAAACTTACTTTTGATCGAGGTCTAATATCCCGGCTTCAGGTAGGTAACGCAAGATTATCATCTTTGGTCTAGGCGGCGTGAATTTCTTACTATCAGGAAATCCATCTCCTTATTTTCCTATATCATAACAAAAAATGTATTAAAACGTTCTAACAAAAATATTTAAGCATTAACATTTTCTACCCCATTAAGCTGTACAAACATTTTAACGTTTATCTAACATATTACTTGATTATTAATTATATAGCATAGAAATAGCATATTAAATAAATATGTTTTTATATTGAATCTAATTCCTTTTTATATTTATAACAATCATAAGCATTATTATGAGAAACTTTATAAATCACACTCCAATCTTAGCAAGTAGAAACGGTAAAAATAAGTCCCCCGGCAATCAATACATCTCGAATCGTATTAAGTTTGTATATATTAAATTATTATTGTTAAAGCTTTTCTGCAAAAAATTCATGTAGACTATAATAATACGTTTTCTGAAACAGCTGACTAGACTTAAATGTGACATTTTACCATTTAAAGTTGATTTTAAAGAGCTGAACATTTATACTAACTTTTTATTTCTCTATTATACAATCATTCGTAGATCTCAAATAGATGATGTGCTAATTACACTTTCATTCACATATATTTTTCGTCTCCTTAACTGAAGTGTTTTGAAAAGCGTAATTAATGTGGAGGAAGCAGGACAGGTCTGCAAGAATAGTGAAATCTAACACTCTACATTATCTGCCTCACAAGAAAGGGACTTAAATTGAAGATGTGTATATTTGTCTCTAATTGTTGTTTTATTTTTAAAGTGGTCCAAAAACAGTCTCCGTAAGAGGTGTTTGTGTGCGTTGTTCGAGCACACTTTGTATGTAGATTTACCTGTATACCTGTCTATTAAATTAAATCTAATATACAAAAAACTCGTGTCACGGTGTGCGTGATTGAACTCCTCCGAAACAGCTTGACCAATTCTCATGAAATTTTGTGAGCATACTGAGTAGGTCTGAGAATAGGCCAACATCTATTTTTCATACCCCTAAGTGATGAGGGTGACTCACCCCAAATTTTTTTACTAAAATCATAAGTCATCTGGTAGAACAACGTTTGCCGGGTCAGCTAGCTGAAACATAAAAATAATAAGGCAAGGAAAGATTTATTATACGCAGCTAAAATCTTGTACTTGTTAGTAATGAACAAGATAAAAATAAAACTACTATATTTTCCGTATATTTTCAGATTTGTGTAACATTTCATTCTGGTTACATTCCACCAAACATTAATTTTGAAACACCACGTAAATCAATAAAAGCACTCACAGAAGGACGATTGCAAGTTGTAACAGAGAAGATGCCGTGGAACGGATCATTTGCTGCTATCAATAGCTTTGGTTTTGGTGGAGCAAATGGACACTTATTATTGAAAAAATATACTCGACCAAAGGTAATTTCTTAAATACTATGGAACGTATGATATTTTCATTAAGATATTTTTTTCTGACAGCGTTTAGCTTTGCAGTTTTAATTTAAAAATTAAGCTTCTCAGTTGAGCGTTGAATTGAGTTTTAATTTAAAAAGTTGAGTCTTATATTGCTCTCTTTCAAATTTAAGGGCATTGCTATTGTTGGTTTCGTTTCAGTATCCTGTTTCCTTTCTATTCCAATTTTTACCACAATATGACAAGTGCGTTTCCATTTATTTGATTTTTGTAGTTCAAGTGGGATCTCCCTCTTTTTTTTCTTTCTGTTCACCTTTCCCTTAGTGATATTTAACTTTTTACTTAATAGCATTGAAATGAATAGCCTCTCTCTTTCCTTCCCTACTTCTCATTGTTTTAAGAAAGGACTAATTTGATTCTTTTATCAATGTCATGGAACAAGAATTATTAAAGCTCATTTATTCAAGTAAAATGTGGCATTTGGAGATTTTGATGTTCATATTTTAGATACCTCTTCCATTAGCGCGAACTTCAGTAACTTGTTTTAATCGTTTAACTTAATTTTTTTTAGATTCTATATTTCTTATCGTCGGTGCTTGCTGGAATTCCATTATCGATGCAATTTATTTAGAAAACACTTGTACTTTCCACAATAAATTTTATTATTTTTATTTTTATGATTTAGCCAACCGGTTTCGCTATACAAGCATCATCAGGGCTATATAACAACTCTCAGAGTTGTTCTCTGTTACAATTCTTAGAGTTGTTATATAGTCCTGATGAAAAAATTAACAATGCAATTTATTTAGAAAACACTTGTACTTTCCACAATAAATTTTATTATTTTTTATTTTTATGATTTAGCCAACCGGTTTCGCTATACAAGCATCATCATCATTTCTATATTTTTGTTGTTGCCCGACCTGAGGATCGAACCCGGGATCTTAAAAAGTCAAGTCTAGTGAAATTCAAAAAAATTATATCCGTTCTTAAAATCCCAAGTAAATTGAAAAAAAGTTATTCAATTATCTTACAATGTAACAAATAAAGAGGATACTCTTTATTTATTATTGTAGGAGATACTTTATTACCAGGAGTGAAGTGTACTTGTTCGTCGTATTATGCTATAAAAATCTTGTTACAATTTATTTCGAAAATTATTTTTTGTTTTGTTTACTTCGATATAACAGGGGTTTAAAAATTAAAAAAATACAAATACAAATTACTAAGCTGCAAGGACTGCTATAAAATAAATAAAAAGTAATAATTACAAGGGACTCGTATTCGCGGCCTATTTTATCGAGCCTTAGGCTTAACTGATAGCCCAAGGTGAAGAACCACTGCCTTACCTATTCCTGCCGCCATAACGTCATGGCGTGTTCCGGTTCGGAGGGTAAGGTAGCCGGTAAACTTACTTTTGCTCGAGGCTTAACATCCCGGTCTCAGGTTGGCAACGCACCATTATCATCTTTGGTGTCTATAGGCGGCGTGAATTTCTTACCATCAGGAAATCCGTATGCTTGTTTGCCTTCCAGTATAAAAAATCCTGTACTATTGACATTCAATGAATCTAATATATGGCCTCCAGCATCGAGCCTCCATAAAATTATATAATTTTAACCAACAAATATAACAGTTACATTGTGATATAACTACTGCAACCGTACTTTATTTTAGATTAATAATGGACTACCTGATGATGATTTACCTCGACTTGTCTGCATATCTGGCCGAAATGAAGCAGCTGTTACAAAAATCTTTGACGATTTAGAATCTAGGACAGTTGACATCGATGAAATACGTCTTTGGCATGGCGCATTTTCAAAAAGTATTGAAGGACATGATTACACAGGATTTATTTTACTTAGTAAGTCCAGTTATTCTGTATTAATAACTGAGTTTCAAGAATTCAAGAAGTGGCAAGTTTAAACACGTCGTTTTTAGCTTACCGTGGTTGCCAAGGTGTTTGTTAAGCTGTTTCTTCCTTTAAATAAGTTTCAAGAATTCAAGAATAGCAACTTTAAACACGTCGTTTTTAGCTTACCGTGATTGCCAAGGTGTTTGTTACGCTGTTTCTTCCTTTAAATAAGTTTCAAGAATTCAAGAATAGCAAGTTTAAACACGTCGTTTTTAGCTTACCGTGATTGCCAAGGTGTTTGTTAAGCTGTTTCTTCCTTTAAATAAAAAAAAAGGAAAAGTAAGTAGTTGTGACGATAACACGGTATGTTGCTTCGAAAAAAAAAATGTAGAACAAGTCATCAAGACGTTAAGTAGAAGGCTTAGGGCCACTTGCACGTTCCTGGTTTAAGTCTTTAACATTGAATTAACGTCTAACTCGGGTTAAATCACCTTATATTTGACAGTTTAACTCAGTGTCAAATGTAACCCGGGAATGTGCAAGTGGCCCTTAGAAACCTATAAAAAAGAACATTCTCATTCCTTGAAGGTCGTAAGTGATGTTCGTGGGTTACAGTGTTCACTTATTACCATCAGATGACCATGTTTGTCTTCTCTTTTATTTAAAAAAGAAACATTATACACCTCACAATCGGGTTGAATGTGTTACTATGACTAAATATTTTTTAACAACTTATTGACACCCATATTTCACACATTAATATTTTTTTATTAACTTTACTTCAACTGTTAAAATATAATACTTATTATGTTTTAGAATCTACACCAGTGAAAGCTATATCTATGCACCGAGAAATACAACGCGTCAACAAAAGTAATCAACCTCAACCAATATGTTTTATGTATTCAGATAATGTATTACAATTACATCAGAAAGATCAATTAATGAAAATTCCAGTATTTGAAGAAGTTTTGAACAGGTATTTATTTCTATTTTTAAATCTTGAATCGAAAATTGTGTATAGTCAGGATTATTTCTGGCGATAGTCCCAGCTAAAATCAGCATTGGCTTTCATTATTCCACAAACATTTGTACTATTTCTTCTAAACTTCGGTCTAAATATAAATTATTGCTTTCAAATTGTCTGTCGCGTCGTCATGACAATGCTTTTACTTAAGTTTTTGTTTCTGATACTGTTAACTCGTTTGGATTGTATATATGACGTTGCCAAACCTACGACGATCCAAACATTGTGTTGTTAGTACATTTGTTTTAAATTTTCACATTTTGTTTTTAGAAATCTAGTAATATCAAGTTGAAGTCTTTAAAAATAACACAAACATTTAAAATTCTTAGTATTCAATTGTGTCTTATTATATAATAGTGATCGTTCCGCGAACTTAGAGATTAGAAATTAACTCCCTTGTAAACATACTACAGTTATACATAATAACATACTATACATATATTATAAATACTTTACATAGACATATACTTTAAAGGTTAAAGTAAAAATGAATATATAATTGAACTTTTTATATTATCTAGGTGTGCGAAAATTTTGAAACCTACAGGAATTGATTTAATAAAAACTATGAGTAATGGTACTTTTAAAGAAAACAATACACATTTAAAATCATTAGTTTCCAATATTATACAAATAGGATTAACGGCCATATTAAAAGCTGTCGGAATCACACCAAGTTATGCAATCGGTAAGTTAAGTATGAACTTCTCTTTTTATGTGTTTCATTGCATCATTTTTATGAGCAGTTGCAGTTAAGCACTCTTCATTTAACCTTGTTGCGAAAGCATCTTAACTGACAGTTTTTAATTTTGAATCACACTTGTACTCAAAAGCTTGATACAGTATACTTCAGCCCACCTAATGGAAGGTGGAGGAGAGATCGAAGATGTAAGTATACTAACCTAGAAAGTGCCTATTTACTCTTCCCTTGCAGACACTCATTGAATTATACGGGAGTGTTACGAGTGGTATTTCCCAATAAATATAATTGTACATTAATTAAAAAATAGCTCCCGAGGTAAGCATCTCTATCACTTAGCCGTGCGAATGATAAAAGAGGAAGCGAATTTCTTATTTTGTACGCAGGGGATATCTACCTAATAAAGGTCCTGTCGTACTAAGCTAGTCGTATCGGCCTGTGAATTTTTTGGACAGAATTACCAAAGCGTACTCTATAAAAAACGGTAAGATTAGCTACTTTTTGACGAAACTCAAGACTGACCAAAAAAAAAAAGTTCAGAGACTCCTATCAATCTCGTTTCACGGCGATCTATGGCGTCCAAAGCAGCTGACTGGTAGCAGATCATTGTACCTGTGCTTGGTTATGCGAAATCAATTGATAGAGCACGAAGTATCGCTTAAATTTGGTCAGGGTTTAAAGTTTTAAAAAAAATCTTATAAATCTTATAGATCTGAGCATGACAATACGATTTTGAGTAGAAATCGCAAGGAGTTATTACATGTGGGGATTTAAAAAAAAATATTTGCTTAAAACTCCAAAAAGTATTACTCTAAAAATAAACTGAATTTAGTTAAATTAAAAAAAATGTTAAAAACAATCTTCCGACAACTACATAATTTTATAAAAATAAAATCAAGTAATGATCAAAATAAAGTAAAAATGTTCAAGTGATGCAAGTAGTGATATCACTACAACTGAACGCTAACAGCCGTACTCAGAGACGTCAACTAACATTTAATCTATCATTAAGTCACAATTTGGTATACAAAGTGTTGAATTAATGACTTATTAAATTGATCGCGTTTGTCAAGATGAAGTTATAATACTTGTTTTTTTTTCTAATAAATTGTTCCTTAAATCCCGTATAAAGGAACTGTTTTAATTTTATTACTTTTGATGATATGCCTGGAAAGAAATTCGCTTCCTGTAGTATATCAAATGAAACTTATTTTTTTAGTTTTCCTTAGTTTTTAAGTTCGAACAATATCGACATTAAGGTTTAGTTAGTACAAAACTATTTTCATCAACAGGTAATGGCACAAGTAAAATATTGTGTGATTATGCCAAAGGGTATTTAAGTGCTGAAGAAGCCATTACATTGTGTTGTAATCGTGTAAGGCCTGATGGAAAACTAACTGAAGATAGAGGAAATAAAAATAACAGTAAGTACATGTTCGATATCGTTAGTGGCAGATGTTATTATTCGGAATCCTATTTAAAAAAAAGAATGTTTGTAACTTTCTCCTAAAATTTTTTGATACTTACGACTTATGAATATGAATTTATCTTTTGGAACAAAACTGCTGGCCTAGTGTGTCGAAAATTTACTAACAAACTTCATTTTCGCGGAATGAATCAAATCTCCCGAATCGGTCCGGACTCCTTTGCAGAAGAAACCATCTGCCTTCCTGTCAGGCAGCTCGTAAAAAGCGAGCTTAGGCTTACCGTTATAAACTTACTGGGTGATTAAGTTTCGCAACGAATCACATGGATTCATTTTACCGCCTATTCCTGATGCTGTTATGTCAATGTTTGCGTTGGCCTGATCCAGTTTTGAGCATAAGGTAAATTTACTTTTGCTCTTCTTTGGTGTTTCAAGGTAGCGTGAATTTCTTGTTGCCTGAAACTCGTGGGTTTTTTTGGCTTCCTTTATTTAAAAAAAAATGAAGTACCTACCAGAAAAATTGATGCTTAGATCCTAGAGTAATAAATTACATTGTAGATTTTCTTGTGTAAAAAAACAGTAAATAATATTAAAAAGAGCAGGGTATAATAATATTGGTGGTAATTTTGGCGTGCACTTACAAACCTAATTTTTTATACGTTATCGTTATCTTCGTTCTTGGACAGTATTATAAGGAGACAAAAGACGTTTATTGCTGTTAAGTTAGTTTGTGCATGAAATTTCCGCATAGTTTTAACATACTCGGAATTTTTTTTTAAAAAATGTCACAAATCCTGACTAATCTTGACATTTTTAAAATTTTATCTCATTTTATCTCGTTTTTTTTTGTAGAAAAATTCAAATGAAATAGGTTTAGTTTCCGCACTGCAAAATTACCACCGCAAAACTAGGAACAGTAAGGATGTGTGGACTTGAATATGTTTAGGCATTTCGACTTCTGTTTTGTCTCATCGCACAGTATTTCCTGTTTAATGGAACAATGTATTACGTTATATTATGTACATTTTGGAGGGAAATCGCAAATTTAGTGATATGATTTTGATTTACTTTTAGATACATACATATCTTCACTCCAAGTCCCTTACGGGGTAGGCAGACAGTATCGAGTGCCAGACCTTACGATCCGGACAAACCTGTCTAGCTTCCTTCACGTTCATAACCCTTTTCATACAAACACGCCGATTTCGGAGACTCTTGTCACCACCGTCGGATAATATCCGATTGATCTGATCGTGGAATGTCAGCCTTGGTCTCCCCGGGTACCTACATCCATCCACATTCGCTTTGTCAATCTTTCATCTGTCATTCTTTCCACATTATCAAACCAGGCTTGATTTACTTTTAAGTTAAGTATGTCCTGAAATCCCAAAAAATATCCAAAGCCAAAATATTCACAAAGCAGTAAAACTGCAAAGTACTGGCTTTTGATCGGATCCGATCCATTTTTATCTCCGGGTAGCTAAAAATGAGCCAAAATATAACGATAATAAGTGAAAAAGTCCACTGACCTCACCAACTATTTACTAGATCCTAAAATTTACGAAAAAGATTCTAATTTTGCAGTTTACTATTATTACTCAAATATTTTTTTAAATATTATACTTTATTCACTTTATTCTATACAAAGATTCTTGTAAAGCGTCTATACAATTTTAAAATCTACCACCTGGTCGAAACGTTGCCACTCAGGCCAACGTTGCAAATCAGCGGGCTTGCCTTTTTTCTTAAAATCTAATTAACAAAAATATACTATACATCCAATTTGAAGAGATTGGTATGAAGAGCAGTTGATTCCAAGCATTTCTGTCATCTGAAAATTCTAAAATCTTCTAATAACTTTTACCATACAACTTAAATATTTTTTGTTCAATTTATTAAATGGTAAGTCTTTAATATGCTCGGGAAGTTTATTTAAAAAAAAAGACTAACACTTTGGCCCATGAAACAATAATTGATTCTGTGGAGACGAGACTTATGCATATAATAAGATTGTTTTTATTCCTTGTACTTGCAGCATGTACATTACAATTTTTCTTAAATATTTATCAATTTCTAGTTAAGCTATCTTTAGATTGTTAAATCATTATTTTTACATATTACAGACTATTTTGATGAGGATGATAGTAATGTAAACTTTTTGACATCTAATCCTGAAAAATCAAATGGTTTTTGTACAAAAAAACAGGAAAGTAATGGAATCAATGGCATTGATAATAATATCAAGGTGAGCAATATTTCTTATTCGAAACGAACATACACAGCATATGTACTCGTATATACATATATAATCGTTTGCAAATAAAAAGAACTACGACTAAAACGACTTCAAAACTAAAAAGTAAAAAGTAATGAATATTTAATATTAATTATACGTATACTCACTTTACCATTTATTAATAGGTATGAAGTCGGTGCCAAGCCTTAAACTATACTATAAGTAAAGGGCATATATAAATAACAGATAGTATATAATTAATATTAAATCTTTATTATTTTCAACCGAGTTAAAAAAAAACGAAGAGGTTATCAATTCGACCGGTATATTTTTTTATGTAGGTATGTTCACCGATTTCTTCGTGATTTCTGCACCGATTTACGTAATTCTTTTTTTATGCGGGATAGTTTCGAATTGGTCCCATGAAAATTGATTCAGGTAGGCCCATTTTAATTTAATTTTTTGTTAAATTTAATCCTATCAGCAACAAATAAAAAGTGTTAAATAAAAATAACTACGTTAATTGAAACCTGCTTTAAAACTAAAAAGTAAAAAATCTCGTATTAATTGTATACTATCTATTACTTATATGTGCTATTTGCTACTAGGTTTAAAGTCCGTGCCAATCCAATTTAATACTTACTTGTGATATAATTATTTTTTAATTTAGGTTAATTTTTAATTATAAGTTTATTTTTAATTAAGTTAATTTTAGATTTTTTAATGTACTCATTTTTATTAAATACTTTTTAGTTTATTGTTGATATTATTTAATTTAAAAAAAATAGACATCGGAATATGTAAAAAAACAAAAAAAATGCTCATAGAAAACGTGAATCAAATTTTGTAGGACCAATTTAAAACTATTCGCATCACACAAAAAATAATTACGTAAATCCTCCTCGAAATAGGTGTACATATTATATAAAAAAAATATACCGGCCGAATTGAGAGCCTCCTTATTTTTTGGAACTCGGTTAAGAATTTGTTAGATACCGTAATCCGCGGTGGATGGACACCATTTTAAACAATGACTTCATTTTTTACTCCGGGTAAAAATATTTTAGTTTTAATAGTTGTTATAATCAAATACATTGTTTACAAGATAACTCATTTTTTCCTAATTACGTGCCATAAATCATGATATGTGATTATTCCTTCAAATAAATATTAATAAAAATGCATTTATTAATTCACAATTGTTTTAAAAATTAAGTCACAGCTTTTTCTATAAAATTCTCTAGTATCGTTGTTTCACAATCTGTTTTCTTAATTTGTTTATTTGATAAACATATTTTTATAAACAAATAAATCTTCTTGGTTTATTATTGTTAATTTTATATTTTATGCCCTATTTCATAAAAAAAGATTGCTAACAAAAAAGAAAAATACCAATAAATGTTGTTAAACTTAAAACTAAAATACATTTTTTTTCATCAAATCCATAAATCCATAATTCCGACTACGTATTAACGGATAGGTCTTAAAAAATAATATTGAGGTTTTTCTGTCATATTTTCTAAACCCAACAGTTCGCGCTCGAGATACTTCTAAAGTGATTAAATTCTAAAATAAGAGAGCTATAATACGAGTACCAAAAATTATATATGATATACATTAATATATAACTCCCACTGAAAATTGTTTGAACGATAATATTTGCCCTAGTATTTTTTTAATAGGTACTGTAACATCAACACTTAAATTACCTTTGTACCTCAATATCAAGAGATGGCGCTGTACTAGTTTAAAGACGCGCAACATATGCCGTTTAATATAATGTTTTTAATATTTATAAGCTATGTTGATTGTAGATTGCAGAAGTATTATTAAGTTTCCGTGTTAACTAGTGTGTTGTTCAGGGTGTAATTCGTGAATTCAGTCAGTAACACAGATTACACCCCTACTGTCAGTCATTAATAAACGTGGACCAAAGTGGAAGTAAATTTAAGTTCATATTATAGTCTGGCGTAACCTTGGCGTACTTTACTCCGTGTTTATTAATAAGACGGCTAAAGTCAATAACATATACTGCAACCACCGTGTGACATGTAATATATGTGAAATTGATTAAATTAACTTTTCAAATGGTACTTGCTGGCTGCTACTACGGAACCTTTCATAGGCGAGTCCAACTCGAGTTTGGCTGCTTTTACTTAGATTTCGTTAGTGTGCATTGCAAAAAACACATTTTTGTATACCTTGCAGAATTTCACATTGTGTTACAAAAAAGTTCATTGACCCCATGTCTGTATACCTACTAAAATGTATCTATAGTAAAAAAAAATAAAAGAGTGTGTGGAGGGGATGCGTGCAAAAATCTTTTTTAAAATATATTATGACTGTTTGTATATATGAACCTGTCATATATGTATAATTTAAACAGGATTTACATTTGAGATTTATTTAGTTTATAAAATATGTCTGACTTTAGTTTTTAATATACAGAAACCGATTGAACAAGCCATAGTGCAACTTCCTCAAGACACTATTGTCATTGAAATGATTCAAGATAATTCACATAATATATCAAAATCGTTATCAAATAATTCGACGCATATTAATTTATATTCTGATTTTCGTGAAGATGTACTGAAAAACTTATTCGTAAGTCTTGGGAAGTAAGTAAATTTCAATTGAAACTTTTTTCCAATTAGGCAATAGATGCTACTTTTTCCAGCATCTTGGAGAAAATATTAAGTAGAGCTATAGGTCTGTCTGTACTCATCATTTATTAAGGATCAATTGTTATCCGTTTTTGTAAATTGGCATTATCGGTGCTACTTTCCAGTGGTTTAAAGAAGTACTCATACTTAAACTTAAATTGTAGATTTATATAGAATTACACTCTAGGTTTTTACTTTATTGATTGATATCATAAGACTTTTTTGAAATAGAGGCGTGTACAACTGATGATTCAGCAATATTTAGAAATGACATCTGTTCTTTGTTAGGAGTGTATCTAGTAGTAGAAACATTATGGATTGCAGCGAGGAAGAATGATCGTAATGGCAAAGCCAGATTTTCATATTGGCAGTCCGGTGTATCAAAAGTCACCAATTTGATGTAGTCGTTGCCGAAGAAAAATGGCGTGCATTACCTAGCCTACGTGCAAATTAGTTTATAAAATAGTGTAATACTTGAAACGAGTAGTCACATTAAGTATCCTCTAGGCCACATTTTTATTTTTATGGAACAAATTTCTCAATTTGTGCGTGCAATGGCGGCGAAAAAAAATTTTGCCGACGACATTGACGGCATTTAAACTTTTTCAGTAGCAAATTATAGAAATAGTTTAGTGGTTGAAAGAGTTGACTTTTTTCGATAAAAGTCAAAAGATAGATAGAAATAAGTCGACAAAGGATAGTTTATAAAAGGAATTGCTGTCCATAAAGAACTTACTGTAGTAATTATTTACGATGTTGGTTAACACAATTTTATCTGCGTTAATCGTATTTATATCTCCTAAATTCAGTGCTCATTCAGCGCTAGCACACTGTTAGCCCACCCATTCATTTCCTTGCTAAAGGAAAAGTGAGAAATGCACAACCGTCTTCTTTGACAGTTGTAAGTTGAAATCCTCATCTGCGAACGCCATTCTTATCATTTCTTACGGAAATCAAAACGAACGAGACGTCTAGACGACAGTGTCCGTTCATGAATAAGAAATTAATTACTAGTATAGACACCGAAATAAATTTTAAATACAACCAGATCCTTTTATGTATATACATCTTGATTTATCACACAAATGTACTTTACTACTATACTTTGTAGGGAAACGAAACCCAAGCCTTGGACTAACGAGGTGAATAAATATTGTTTTCCATTTCCAGTTTTAATGCTACATAAATGTTTTCAGGATATTTCAAGCTGGTATTGATATCAATTTGGCAAATGTATACCCAGACGTACCGCTTCCAGTACCTTTAGAAACACCATATTTATCTCATTTAATAGAATGGGACCATCGTGAGGAATGGTAAGATTTTAAAAAATTGCATGTCAGATTATATTTATGTTTTATTTGTGTCACGCGCAGCAGAACTGGCAGCAAATGGTAACGCTAATATATGCGGGATGTGAGGAAGCGTACAGTGCTCTAGCTTATGATTACTCGTGCATTTATCATGCTTAGTCTTTTTCCTCGGGTACAAATGCTATATGCGTAAAACTTTTGTTTTGTGTTACATAGAAATAAATATTGATGTTTTGACCAATACACAACTTTCAAGATATATAACAAATATCAATAGGATATAACATGATTTTCTTACTTTCTTGCACACACATAATTATATCCAGTTTGGAATGCAAGGTAAATGTTAGTAATTAATATACTAAACTAAAACGACAAACTAAAAAATGAGTTCTTGGACTGAGGCTGAAAGTTGATATTCAATAGTTGCACTAGATTGCGCAGGTGCGCTAGAGTCCCCCCAAGGGTCCGAGCCTTGACGTGGCGGGCGGGCTGAGTAGCTGGGGTCAAGAGCCGGGATCCCGGTGAAACCAATTCGGACCACGGAGGGCGCTCCTCAGTACCCCTCTTTGTCCAAGAGGGGACAAGAGGAGCGCACACAGGGTGGTAGGCCATTTGGCCCGCGTGGGATGGCGTCAGCACGGCCCGCGGATAAGGAGGGTGGGCTTTCCATCTAGCCCGCCCGGTCGAGATGCATGCATGCATGGTTGCGGCAGGTATGGGGGTGCCTGTCGCCACTGGAACCCCCGAAGTGGTGCACGTTGTGTCTCCGTGCACCACTTCCGACGGATTGCGGCCCCCTTTTAAGAGGGGCTGCCAGAAGGGGATCGGCAGATCCAGCGCCGCCGGGGCAGCGGATGTGTGCGAAAGCGTTCCCGCAGCCCCGGTACCTGGCGAAGGGGTGGATACCGTGGGGTTTTAGTAAATAGGAGTCTCACATAATCCGCCACTTCCCCCGAAAGTGGCGG
>NJDD01003024.1:134596-186518 GCA_002245505.1 Calephelis nemesis
AAAAGGTGCGCTAGGGTACAGAATGAACTTCGCGCGAAGCGCATTGTACGAGTTGTCAAATACTATATAAAATATACTACGTAATAAGAGGCAGGACTTCTATAGATATATACAAACCCGAATTTTGTATGAAGTTTACCATGTCACTTGACATAACATATAATTTAAAAGTAAGTCATAATGGGTTATATTAGAACCCAGTATACTACATTTTTTTACACATTGTGTTACTTTTAGTATTTTGTATGTATTTTCAGATATATATACAAGTTTATATATTTTTGTTATGTATGCTAGTGTATGTATGCACGTTTAATAGTCTATTATTATTTTTTCTTTTTTTACGCATATAATTTGATTTTTGTTTTTCTTGGGTTTGATGTATGTAACATATATTTGTAAATGCTGTTTAGTTATAATTTTTTTCTTAACTAATTTACTATGCACTGTAAGTCTACCATTTGAGTTATTTTATAAGCTCCTTTTTGGATGAGCTGGAAGAAATCTCTTTATCTGAGTTTACAGTTACAGTTTACGTTCAAGAAGGACAATTAAAAGTTGCTTCTAGGAGTTTTTTATTGTCCGTCGATGCTCAACGATTTTTTTGCCGCATTTGAATATTTATTAGAAAAGTTTACACCCACATATAAACATATCATTTAAATGGGTGATTTTAATACATGTTTACTGAAAAATGACACCCGATCAAAAATATTGATGTCAATAGTTTAATCATGCAATCTACATATATTGCCCTTAAATCCTACTCATAATATTCCTGGTTGTACTCCATCTTTGCTGGACTTGGCAATAGTTTCTAGCCCAGAACACGTGGCAAACCACGGGCAGTGTCATGCAGATGCTTTTTCCTACCATGACTTGATTTACACCACATATTTACTCCGTCCTCTTAAAGCAAAACCGAAAGTCTTGTTGCAGCGAAGTTTTGGAAGTATGGATACTGAAAGTCTTAAAAAGGACTCTGCGAAAGTAAACTGGTCAAAAATTATGTCATGTGAATCATTAAATGATAAAATTGATTTATTTAACACAGAAATTTTAAAATTGTATGACATTTATGCTCCAATTAAACTGGTAAAAATAAGGCATCTGCTTGGCCACGGCTAACTCACTAGTAAAAACAATTAATGAATATGAAAAATCGGGCTAAAGCTAGGCTAAGGTTAGATAAAAGTGAAGCTTATATTTTAAAATGTAAATTAATAAGAAACCGTTGCAATACGATGATTCGAGATGCACAAAGACGTTTTGACGATTGACGAAAGACGATTGGTCGTAATATGACTATTCTAATCCTAGATGTGATTGCTCCGGTTCTTACTGGTATCATTAATCATTCTCTTTTAACTTCTTCATTTCCCAACGTTTGGAATGATGCTCTTGTAGTATCTTTAGCCAAAAAAGTAAGACCTTCATCGTTCTCCGATTATCGCCTTATATCTCTTCTTCCTTTTTTGTCTGATATTGTAGAAAAAAATGTTTTCAAACAACTTAGTTCCTTTTTATTTAAAAATAATCTACTTAGTCTTTTTCAATCTGGCTTTCGCCCTGGATATAGTAAAGTTACTGCCCTCACAAAAAATACCGATGATATCAGAATGGGTATGGATAATAGACAACTTACTGTCTTATCTTTACTCGATTTCAGTAACGCGTTTAATTCTGTTGATATCGAAGTAGTTTTAAGTATTGTGAGAACTTTCAATATATCCTCTTCGCCTGTGAATTAGACCAGTGAGTATCTTCAGGGGCGTCGTCAGGGTATTAAGTTGAATGACAATCTATCTGCTTGGGTCAATATAACGTCGGGGGTGCCTCAGGGTGGTATTCTTTCTCCTATACTTTTTTCCACGTTCATTAATCTTAATACATTTAAAGTGTCGTCTCACCATCAGGTATACGCTGATGATTTTCAGATTTATTCTCAAGCGACACTTGAAAGTCTTCCAGCAGCAGCTTTTGAGATCAGCCTAAATCCTGATCTCAAAAATATATTTGATTTGTCTAACCGCTTCGGGTTGAGCCTTAATCCAATAAAGTCTCAAGTTATAATTGTCGACAGTCCAAGTCTAAGCTAGGGTTGATTGGAGCTCTGTTCCGTCTGTTTTCCTAGGTTCGACACTAATTCCTATCTCAACACAGGTTAAAAATTTAGGTGTTTATTTGGACAGTACATTGAATTGGTCTGTTCATGTAAAGGAAATCAGCAGAAATATGTATGCTGCTGCTAGTTCTTTAAATAGACTACGTAATTTTCTACCTATAGGTACTAAAATCGCACTAACACAATCACTACTTCTTTCGATTCTAGACTATGCTGATACTAATTTTTTAAATTTAACTGAAAATCACCTTGATAAGCTTAAGCGCCTTCAAAACTTTGCTATACGGTTGGTTAGGTGGTTCATATACGAATTCCGTAAATATGACCACATTTCTTCATTTCGAACGAAACTTAAGTGGTTACCTATTCGTTTTCGCAGGAATGTACGTACTTTGAACCTCCTTTTCAACATATAATTTAATCCTTATACACCTGATTATCTTAAAGATAGATCTAACTTTTTAAATGAAGATCACTGTTCTCAACGGCCTGCTAAAAGACTCTTATTAAAAATTCCAGAGCATAATACAAAATTTTATAAGACTTCTTTTACAGTACAAGCTACAAAACTTTCGAATGGGAGAGCATTCCAAAGTTTTGTAGCTTGTAGCAATAAGACAGGCAGAAAGTAAAAATGTTTTTAAGAAAATGGTAAAGGAATTTTACCTTAAGTCATCACAGTCGTAGCGAGCATGAGGGAATGTTTCCACTGTCATGATCTAGATTACGGCAAATATTTACCGTAATGTATATCGTTTGCCATTTAATTATTTACTTAGCTTTATTTTGTAACTAGATTATAAACTTAGTTGTTACTAATTTTATGTATTGTATTTTTTTTAATGTTGTACTTTTTCTTTATTTGTATAATTCTTTTTCTGAATGCTGGTTGTTTGAAAGAAATCGCTTATTAGCGATAAAACCGCCATTTGTATAAATACTTGCTATTGTAATAGTTATAATACTTTTAATTTGTTTTTGTTGTACAATAAAGAGTTTTGTTATTATTATTATAAGCTGACCTTTTGTACAAGTTTTTAAGTTTTAAAGTTTATGAAAGTTTTTTTTAAATGTCACTGGACAAGTCACACAAATAGAATCTAACCCCAAAGTAAGCAAATTATATGCTTGTTTTGTGGGTGTAGGTCAAAAAATAAATATAAACGTTGTGTTCAACGTAACTAATTTCTATACTATTTCTTTTGTCGGCAGGCCTGTGCAGTGCTCGCCAAATGATAATGAAGAACTTTTAGATAGAATAGCAATAATAGATTCCGATTCTGATAGATATGATTATATGCTAGACCATTGTGTTAATGGTAAGTATTTTACTCTTAAATTAAATTGACTTTACAAAGTAATTGCCAAAAGACTCATAAGTTGCAAAGGCATGTATAAAGGCGAATCAGGAGCTGTCATTTCATAGATTAGGAACATTGAAGCGGCGAATCCGCATTGGCATAACAAATCAGGATGTGACATTCGCGCGAATTAGGAACGTTCAAGCGGCAGAACTGCTTAAAATTAGTCGCCCACTTCGCTAGCTGTAGGTTTTTTTTATCGTATTTCTAAATTTGTGATCAAGTTTGATAGTAGATTGATTGATATTGAATATCATAAAAAAGTCAGATACATTATGTCTCCACTTTAATTCAATTCCAGGATTGAAGAAAGATTTAAATAATAAATCGTACAATAACATTACGCCCAGCCAGTTTTTTTCAGTTATCTTACCATTACCTTTTTAGCTATCTTAGCGCTCATCGTAAAAAAATGCATTTAGATGACGTCTTAATTTTTTTATACCTTGTTTGGTCTAATGCGTGACTATAGCGTAACACATGCGTGTTTCACTGAGAATTTTGTTGTTTGCAGTTTCCGTGGTATTGATCACCCGCCGATAGACTCGTATAAGTTTGCGGTCAATAGCGACGACGGCTTTGTGATGGCACAAATTATCGATCTCGTGAGTTTTTTTTTATGGTATTGGAAGGCAAACAAGCAGACGGATTTCCTGATGGTAAGAAATTCACGCCGCCTAGAGAGACACCAAAGCTGGTAATGGTGCTTTGCCAACCTGAGGCCGGGATGTTAGGCCTCGAGCAAAAGTATATTTACCGGCTACCTTACCCTCCAAACCGGAACACGTCATGACATAATGGCGGCAGGAATAGGTAAGGCGGTGATACCAATTCGGGTGAGTCGCTGCAAAACTCTACCACCTAGTCAGATGTCACAGTGTTCTGATACACGGTGATTCTATGTATCTCAGATAGACAAACTCTTAGGCTAAGAACTAACGGAACGGTTTCCATCGGACGTGGAACAGCGGACCCCCGTGTTGGTCCGGCCTCCTTTGCAGAATAGACTATCTGCATTCCTGCCAGGCAGCTCGTAAAAGGCGAGCACAGGCTTACCGTCACTAACACTATGACATTTGACTAGGTGGTAGAGTTTCGCAGCGACTTACCCGGATTGGTACCACCGCTTTTCCTATCTCTGCCGCCAGAACGTTATGACGTGCTCCGGTTCGGAGGGTAAGGTAGTCGGTAAACTTAATTTTGCTCGAGGCCTAACGTCCCGGCCTCTGGTTGGCAACGCACCATTACCACCTTTGGTGTCTTTAGGCGGCGTGAATTTCTTACCATCAAAAATCCGTCTACTTGTTTGCCTTCCAATGTCATAAAAAAATCTCTTCTAATTCTCCCTCGAAATAGTATATCCGTTCTTTTACCAAGCAGTGAGGTTTTGGAATACTCTTCCCGTAGATATCAGAAGTGCTCTGAATATTAATATTTTCAAAAGTATGTTATGGAGTCACTTTTTACGTTCACTGTCATTTATATTTTATTTGACTTTTCTTGATTTGTTACTACTACAAATAACTATATGTAAAACAAACTTCTTCTTTTAGGATAATTAATTCCACCTAATGTTAGATGCATTTTTTATATGAGGAAGATCACTATTGCATAGTATTTTAATGAATATAGTTTCATACCAAAGAGTTGCCTGAAAGAGATCTCTGATGATATAAGGCGGCCTTCGTGTACCTATCTTATAGTTTGAGTTCTATTTGATGTATTGTATTTAGTAAACAACAAATAGTTATTGTTTTGTAATGTATTGATATAAAATCATTATTATATTTCATGATTTCAAGTTGTTCTAATACATTTAATCTGATTCCTTTTTCATACGTATGAGATATTTCGAAGGAATTATCATAATAGATTAAAATATGATGCCGTCTCGATGGCGTTATTGACTCAAATTGCATCTTTCGTTCGGAACGGTTAATTTTTTAAGGATGCCTCGATGTCGGAGTATAACGTACTTCGAGTTTTTTTACCTTACCCTTTCTTGAAGTGAAAACTTCTTTGGCGGTGTTTGGCACACTTTTTTTGAAATGGGTAAAAATAAATTCGCGTCAGGATACGTGACCTGATCGAAAATTTGCGCGAATGTTTGTGTTTTCATGTTTGTGTACGATAGCGCAATACATGAATATTGTATTCTACCACATAGATGATAGTACTTTCATAGTAATATTCAAAGCAATTCGTGCAAAATTATTGCCTAACAATTCCAAAATATCAAAAGTGCACAACGTTAATATTCTAGTTTTTACTTCTGCCAGCAATCCCAGATTGCAAACCGTCGTTTTTAAGGTAATATAATATACATTAGTCAAACTCAGCTCTGTTTTTGTAATAAATACCGACATCCGAGCGGTTCGTCAACACGTAAGAGGACTATTCGCTAAGTTTTATAGTATAATTATAACAGTGGAAACAAAAATCAACATTATTATTATTATTAACTATTTATTGTACAAAACCGATATTACAAAATATACAAAAAATTAAAAAAAAACAAAATATAAAAGGCGAATGTGTCATGTAATGCAACAGTAAGTAAGTAAATAAAAATTCAAAATGCACGTGGTCTTTTTGATAATTACATTAAACAAATACATTCTTAGCAGCTTGAATGAATCTCAAAAACAGCTCAATATAGTATGTCATTATGTCTTTGTCATATAAAGTAAATACTCGGACCTATTAAACCAAAATAACATTCACAAATCTCACTATTATTTATTAAATACAAAATAAATTAATGTTATTACATTGATCGTTCGTCACAGCGGCACAACCGCGACTGATGTTATACCAAGTGCATACCCAACTTAAGCCGCGTTGAATTCTTCAACAAGGTTGGATAGTACGTTACAAGTTGGATTCTTTTCCAAGATCAGACTTTAGTAGTTTGTTCGTGATGACGGGTGGTGGGAACATTGGTTAGATTTGTCACATTCTGTGTTATTTGGAAGATTACCCGCAGCAGCAGTTACACGAGTTTCGTGGAACTAGCGAAATGAAGACTTTATTGTACATCTTTTAAAATGGACTTCTGTAGAGTCAATAAATAAATATCCCTAGACAATTTACACAAATTGAAACTAACCTATTAATAATCAAATTGTCTGTTTGTTTTATAGGTGTTAGTCGATTCGAATACACATAATACTTAAACTTAATTATATACCAAATTAAATTTAATAAAACATACAAATGTTCATCACATAAATGCGTATCCCTGTCGTTGTAGTTAGAGGTGTACGCTAGCCCATTGAGCAACTTGGCGGTGACAGCAAAACCCAATTCAAGAAAATCTATTATAAATGCAAAAGTGTGTATATTTGTTTGTTACTTTTTCGCGCAAAAATTGCTGTACCGATATTCATGAAATTTGGAATGGAAATTTTGAAATTCACACACATATAGGGTAACTTGGATTAACACAAAGGATAGTTTTTATCCCGAAAAATATTCCTGTGGGACCACGAGAGCAACGTCACGGGCAATAGCTAGTATACCATAAAATACTCAGATTGCTACTTTATTTGTTATTTTTTTTTTATACTAGGTCTTCCAATATTGCCTGGAGCTGGGTACATCTACAGCGTTTGGGCGGTGTTTTGTAGCGCATTCAGTATTGCCAACGACAGTCATTCAGTAATATTTGAAGACATAAAATTTCTTAGAGTGACACCTATAAGACCGAAGAGCGAAATCACATTGTCTATTACGATTCATAAACTATTGGGAAATTTTGAAGTAAGAATCAAAATGAATGCGATTTAATCAAAATCCTTCCAACTCTTTTTTTGTAAATATCGTTCGTTGTTGAAAATGTAATGTTTTAATTTAGATTTTATGTTGTATTACAAGCACATAGCTATTTTGAAGATTCAACCGTAACATAAAGACACCATCGATGTTGTAGGTGCGACGCTATTCTGTGGATAGAATGTTAAGCCAATAATGCAAGTCTAACGGCTACCTAACCCTCCAAATCTGGACATGACATTGTCATTGTGGTGGCAGGAATAGCGACGGTGGTGGATGCCTACCTGAATGAACACAACACTCTATCAGCGGTGGACTTGTTGGGAATAACTTTCCAACCTTTGCTGCCTCTTACGATCTGCTTGACAGGAACGTAGGTGACCTATTCTACACAGGAGAACCGGACTAATGCAATGATGATTGATTATGAATTGCATGTAAATTTCAATGAAAAAAAAGAAAAATATCGCCACGCCAGTATCCCCGAAGTGTAAAGCAGATGTGCAACCAGGTTAACTACGACTAGTCGCAGATACTGTGTTGCACTGTGATAGGCACTTATCATTCATACGGTGGCAAGTTTCGGTAGTTTAAGTCTAGGCAGGTCTATTCACAATCTTACCAATACCTGTTGCCGTAACTTCAATAGTCAACGTTGTTTTGTTTTCTTTTGTTTAAATTAAGTAAGATAAGGGGCAAACTTTTTAATTGAATACTATGCGGGACTTGTCACTGATCGTCAACTCCCTGTTCACGTCTTTGAAGTAATTTATTTTAAAATAATTTATTTGCGAAATACAGTTTTTTGACAGTACTATGCTAGCTAGTTGGTGGTAGCAGATCCTATTAATATTATAAATGCGAAAGTTTGTATGTATGGATGTATGGATGTATGGACGTATGGATGTTTGTTACTGTTTCACGCAAAAACTACAAAGCCGATTACGATGAAATTTGGTATGTAGGTAGCTGAAGACTCAGAATAACATATAGGCTACTTTTTATCCCGGAGTTATTGGGACTTACGCGGGTGAAACCGCGGGGCGCAGCTAGTATGTTTATAAATTTGTAGTCTAGAATAGGTTTCAAAGAAAAAAGGAAGTGTGATTACTGCGAGGAAACTAGAAAAACAAATTAAATTTTCTCACACAATGAAACGAAGTTTGCCGGTGTAATATACATTCAGTCGAAAAATATTAGGGGAATGGATTGTTTGTTTATGGTTCTAAACTAAAATTTTTGTGTTTTTGTTGTTGTAAGATTGGCATAACTGTTTTCCATTTTGGCGTGGAGTTTGAGTTGCAACTGCTGTTTATGTAAACAAACACACTGTTATTTCTAGTTGTACCATATATTTTATTATACTGACGGTTGTAGATACGCCGTCACCTTCGTGGAAATAGATTAAATTACTGAGATTTTGTAAATGTAATTACAAAATTGTAATAAAGTTGAAATTGCAGAGCATAATCAGCAAGACAAAAAAATAACGTTTGAAAAAATTAATTACTCAAAGTTGTTTTAAGGGTGTATTTCGAATTTCGGTGTGTGAATTTGTAACTGTCATTTTTATTGCTTAAATAGCTTCTGCTCGCGACTCCGTCCGCGCGGATGTCGGTATTCGAGTGATAAAACTGAATGTTAAGATTTTTTACGTATTTTTCAAGGATAAAAAGTATCCCATTTTATGCCTAGGATAATAATGAATAATTATACCAAGTTTCATCGAAATCGAACCTTTAGTTTTCACGAGATGCCTGAACATACAGACAGACAGACAAAAATTTTTTTAATCACATATTTTAATTTGGTATAGATCCAGTAACACCCCCTGCTATTTATTTTTTCAATATTTTCAATGTACAGAATTGACACTTCTACAGATTTCTTGTATGTTTAGATTAACTTTCGAAAGTTTAGAGTTTTGACAGTATCAAGTTATGTTATTTTTTGGGTTATGTTAAGGATTGATTTTAATATATAATTTTTAATCGTTTTCTATGTTTTATCACGCAGGTACTGGAAAGCAATTCCCTTGTGTGTACTGGTAAAATTTATAAAAAAACAAATATTTCACAAGATTTTAGTAACATTTCGAAAATACATCAAAATGATACAGATATGAAAATAACAGCGAAAGATTTTTATAAAGAATTACATTTAAGAGGATATGGACACAGGTGAATTTGTTTAGTTTCACTCGAATTCCTCTATGAAGGCAAATAATATGAAAAAGAAAATTCTAAATTCTCAAAAATTTTAATTTCAAGCTGTACATTGTAAAGTTAATTATACAGTTGCTCGATTTCTTCATCGATTATAATTTAAACTATAAATATAACATCAAGTTATGTATTCATTTTTTTAAATTTTTTAACAGTTGAGTATCAATAAAAAAAAATATTATAATTTTAGTTTCAATTTAGTAGGTAAATATCTTAGTAATTTAGAATCCAAACTAGTTATTAATACTGTGTATATTTTATTAATAGCTTTTTGTCAGCTCACGCCCATGAAGTTTCGTATTGCTTACGTTAAAATTTTATTTAACGAATATTGTAATGAGTACCTACCGCTACTTAATAATGTGCGACTGGTAACTACTGCTTTAATTATGGCACAGATTTCAAATAATCGTTAGAACTTAATTCTAGGAATGAATATAATTAATTGTTAACTTTCGTGTTCTCTGCCATCATGTGGGTGCAATCATTTTTTAATTATTGCAACATTTTACTCGATGTCAAAAAGGGGCTTTTATGGCCTCTTACTGTTACCCATGTCAGTTCAATGGCGTTTATCACATTCTGCTTGTATTTTATCGATCACATACCGTTTTCGTTTTTTTTGATCCTCCTATCGTTAACAATTCAATTTTTTTATAATTCAAAAAGGCTATAGTGTTCAAATTCATGCCCAAAAAAGTTTTTTGACAATGAAACAATTTGCTTATACCACAGCCATAGCATATGTAAAAGGGAAAAATATACGTAGTAAAATTTAATCTTTCTTTTTAAAAAGTAAACATCGACGATTGCGTGCCAAAGTACATGAAAATTTATATATTATTAAGTATAACCCACAAACCACTAGTCCGATCGTGCTAAAACTTGAAACCGCCTCAAAATCATCACGTTTACCTTCACAATCATTATCGATTCGCAACTTGGTAAAAATTTAAGCTGGTTTTT
Source organism: Calephelis nemesis (assembly GCA_002245505.1). Lineage (NCBI taxonomy): Eukaryota > Metazoa > Arthropoda > Insecta > Lepidoptera > Riodinidae > Calephelis > Calephelis nemesis. Next base: position 145,048 of record NJDD01003024.1, read on the forward strand.
GTAGCCATAGTGCGCTTAAACTTAGTTTCTCACACTTTTTAAAAAACAAATTTATTATTATCACTTTTTTGAAAATTAATAAATTTGTAAAATAAAGTTTGACCCGATAGCTTTTCTGTTTTAATGCTACTAATATGTTTTACATTTATTTTTAACAGACGTACATTTCAAGGCGTACTTAGTGTTGAAGCTAATGGTAAATTGGCTCAACTTAAGTGGACAAATAACTGGGTTGTATTCCTAGACAGTATGATTCAATTGGGCATCTTAGGAGTCGACGCTCGCAATGTCTACTTACCTTCAAGAATTGAAAAAATAAGTATTGATGTGGACTCACATTTTAGTGAAATACGTAAAGTTTCACCTGATCCAACAAAATCTACACTAAATTGTTGCTTTGATAGAGAATTGGGGGTAATACAGTAAGTATTTCTGCTAAGTTTTATAAAGGTATTTTGAAAGGCTTCTTAAATATACAACTCGTTTCTGTTTTTTCATAATATGCATTAAATCATTTTCATCGTTTTTGTCCGGATCCGCCGAATAAAATTGACTATCTGCCCCTGCCATGCAGCTCGTAAGAGGCGCCCAGTAGGGGTTCACCGCCTTACCCACTCGTGCAGCCATAATAATTGTCATGTTATGGTTTGGAAAATAGGGAGGCAGGTAAACTTCCAAAATAGGCTTTCTGTCCCGGCCTCAAGACTGCGGGGACCTTGTAACATCTATGTTATTTATAAACCACGGTCGCCTCTTTTCATCAAAAAAGCCGTATTTGCTATGATATACCTAAATATGTATCATCTATATATAAATACGTGATGGCAAAACTCTGGACCCCTTTTAACGACAATTGCTCTGACGCAGGAGCATAAAATTTAGCACACTTATAGTTTTTGCGTAGGAGAAGTGCAAAACACTAATATTTTTTAATATTTTTTCTTAAAGCACATTCTTAAAGTAGTGTAGTCTTAAACTAATGTACTTTCTTAAAGTACATTCAATCAATAAATAAAACAATAAACACACTACCATGGATGTGACACACACAAACAAATATATTGATGATAACGACAAAAGATCACAGGTGGTGCACTAAAAAGGTTGGAAACAAAATAGTTGGTCTGAGAAATGAAGATGGTGTTCTTATCAACAAGATATTAAAATTTATTATGGTCGAATTTTGACCAACGGGCGACGACTAGCATGTCTAAATACGATTTTAGAAAAAAAGCGATAGTAACAATGTACTGAATGTGAAACGAAATGACATAAATATCTCTAGTTAATAGAGGAGTGGCCTCTGAAATAAGCTTAGAGTCGTTCAGCGTGTTATGGAAAGAGTGTTCGGTGTTTCTCCGCGACATATGATCCGTCATTCGGTGATCCGAAAGAGAACGAGAGTGACAGACATAGTTCCGAGAGTCAGCAAGCTGAAGTGGCAATGGCCAGGCCACGTTACAGAACCGACAACAGCTCGGGAAGAAAGGTACTCGAGTGGTGGCCCTGCACCGGAGGACGTAGTGTTAGATGATCTACCACCCGGTGGACTGATTATCTGGTCAAAGTCGCGGGAGTCGCTGGATTCAAGCGACTGGTGGCGCTGTTTGAGGGACGCCTATGTCCAGCATTGGACGTCCTCCGGCTGATGATGATGAAGTGAACAATAAGACTTGTTAAATTTTTTCGATGTCACTCTCATCCTTATCAATGCCTGTACCCCGCTATAAGTAAATTCGGTTCTAAAAATAGACAAGGAGATTTTGTCATAATAATTTAATAACTTGGAATGCTTGACTAACCGGTCACTAGCTTCAGAGTGCAGATCCATCAATGTATCAAAAAAATAACGTTACCGTGAACTCTTACTTCTTCACTTTCTCAGAAGCACAAAGTTTGTAACTGCATGAAATATAATTGAATCAGATCAAAATGTACATACTAGAGTTAGTTTAATTTTAGTTAATTTAGTTAAAAATATTTCAATGGTAATCATACTAATACATTATTTCATTATTAAATCTTCATACTAATTCTAATAATATTGATCACAATAACAAATTCTACAATGATTTTCGAATTGTGTACGACCGTCCAAATTGGTTTTAGAATTTCAAAAATGATAGAACATTAATGTTTTTGGTGGTTTACTAGATAACTCTATAGATGTTAAGTTCTTGCCCATATACGAGCCTTCTTCTGCTGCAAGACAAAATCTAAATTTAGGTATCATCAATCATGGCAAGGCTCATCTTTTTATATGTGTTAATAGCAACAGCATTACGGCTATCGTTCCAAGTCTCTTTTTAGTGTTTAAGTGGGTACTCTTAAAAAGTTTTACAAAAAAAAAACATTTCATAACTATAAAGCTTCTAGTAATAAAACGTTTTTATTGCAGCCGATAACTAAGTTTCAAATCTAATGTTATAAATACTTAAGTGATCACTACAGTCTGCGATAGAGGAAAATGTCTATTTTACACAAGGGACATGGATCAACACGAGAAAATATATGTTTAATACATATTGAAGTATATTGAATGCATTCAATATCTAGGTACTACTTATCTTAGTGTAATATAAAAAAGTATCTTTCAGGTCTGGAGGTGTGGAAATTCGTGGTGTACATGCATTTCCCAGTGTCAAAAGTAGTCGAGCAGCTGACCCAACTATACAAAGTTATGAGTTTGTTCCAAATTTAGTTACTGAACTGATGCTAGTGAGTAATAAGTATTTTTATTATCTGGGAAAGTATTATAAGAGACAAATAGCAAATATGCTGTATTATTTTAATTTTAATCCATTCAATTTGTTGGCTAACTCAACTGCTTCTATTGAGCAGTCTAGTAGTATATTAATTGAAACTTTAGATGTTATTCCCTATCATTTAAATTAAGTTCGTAGACAATAGAGTCAACCTCTTTCAATATTCTAAATAATCATAGTTGACAATTTGAGAATGTACCAAATTATAATACAAATAACTCTGAAAACTTGAATAAAATTAGTAAATATTCTCAACTGAACTTAGTACACCAAAATATAGAAGGAGTTTTGGATAAAGAATTAGAGTTGGGGTTATATATAAACTTTAATAATATCGATGTGTTATGTCTTACTAAACACTGGTTAAAATATCATCAATACAAGTTCAGCTTCAGTAATCACCAGATAGGTAGCTCATTCAATAGGAAAACTATTACTCGTGGCGGTTCTCTTTTAATTATTAAGAATAATATTATATCTAGGGAACGTAAGGCCATAATAATTTTTTTCTATTGAACGAGCTATTGAGATTACTTGTATTGAGTATGAGCAGCTGGTTGTAGTAAGTGTATACAGGCCCCCATGTGCTTCACATGAAGATTTTGAAAAAACAATGGAAGAGGTTAAACTTAAGGTTTGAAATTAAAAAAAGAATATCATTGTTTGTGGATAGTTTAATGTTAACATATTGGAAAAATATTCTTTATCTTGTAGATTTGTCAATATGTTTAAATCATATAATTTACAAAATTTATTCGTGAAACCCACTAGATTAACGACCACTAGTGCTACTTTCTTAGATAACTTTTTTATTAGTTAGCTATTCAGTTACAAATGAATTACATTCTGGTCACTGTGGTCAATTAGCTATTTTTCCTATAAAAATTGAAAAGTCTGAAAAGAAATATATTGTTTACAATCCAATCAATTCTAGTCCATTAGAACACTTTCTTGATAATATATAAAAAAACTGCCAAATCTACCTTACAACGTTAAACTTTATAAATTAATTAATTCGATATTTAAATTAATTGACACAGAGCATAATAAAGTATTCATACATAGAAAAAATATATTGAGAAAGGGGTGTGTTTCAGTAAGTGGGTAACATCCGGTGTATTAATAAGTAGAAAACGGTTATTTGATTTTTATTATGAAAAATCATATAACCATATCATTAATTTTTAAAAACTATGCCAAAGTATTTTCAAAATTGTTTGAAAGAGTATGTTCTATTGCTAAATCTATGTATTTGAAAAACGTTATTAAAAAATCCAATACAAAAATCACGTGGTCACGTGGAATATTATAAATATGGAAACCATTAAATTTCAAATTATTAATGACGGGTTTGAATTAAATGAAGTTAAAAAAAATCCTTCACACAAATCCTAATTCAAACAACCAAAACTCTTTGCTCATATCCTAATCTTTCGGAATCAATATTGAAGAAATCTGTAACCGAATGTAACAAAGCTTTTGAATTTACCTATATCGATACGAAAGACGTTATAAAAGCTTTTAAATTACTTCAAACTAAGAAAACGCCAGACTTGTGGGGAAATTATGCTAAAACATTGCACTCACTAGTTATTTAAATTAAATATTGAACCAAACAAATGTTATATGGGTCAACAATGACAATCAATAGATTTTTTTATAAAGACAATAGAATAAGTTTTATAAACATCTAGACCCAGAGATGCAGATATTATCACACAAATACCTTGACAAGGGAATCGAAGCTGAGCCACGCGGTTGGACGGTGTAGTTTGGCGTGTACGATATGGCGAATCTATATGAAATATGAATTATTTTTTATAAAAATCTTACTTTCAGTTTGATGATGCTATTCAAGTGGCTATAAATTTGATATATGAAAATGCCCAAACAAATACAATAAAAGTGGTAGAAGTGATAGACGATGATTATAAAACAATTGAATATGAGTCTATTATAACTAAAATTGGTGACCTTATAGATGATATACCTAAGGCAAAGAAAGAATTATTAGTTATGTGCAATGATACCAAGGAAATGCCTAAAAATGTAACTGTTCATCATAGTTTTGAAGTCAAAGTTAGAGATGGAATAATTTTAGTTGGTAGTAATTTACTGAAAAGAGACAACGTGAGTATAACATTTTGAATTTTGGATTAATTACTTCATCAACTGTTTTACACTTAAAAGAGTTGTGTTATGAAGGAGTGTAATCTTACTTAATTTGTTTAGTTAATATGATATCTTACTCTTTGATACTATGGCTCCTATTTCAATTTTATTTGACTATTTTTAATAATAATTCGTGTTAGTTCCAGAGTCCTTTCAAGTAGGGTGAGTGTTTTGCTATCTAGTATTTTTTTTGCAATACCGTGACCTCGATTAGGTGCTAGAGTTTTGTTTTATCTTAGCTGGATTTTTAACACAGATTTTCTTATTTCTGTTAACATAACATTGCTAGTCACTACTAGATTCCGTTTAACTAAGTAGAAGATCTCTTAAATTTACTTAAGCTATAGGTATAATATTAAAGATTTAGGTTGAAATTTCAACGTTACTTAGATACTAAGTATGTTAATGACAACAGCTGCCATGTTTTCTTTAGAATCAAATTTTATAAAAAGTTATAATATTTTGGTATGATGCTATTACTGATTTATTTTTAGGCGTTTATTAAATATACCACTGCTTTACACAAAAATGGATTTTTCATAAGCCGAGAGAAAAATATACCAGACCCCAACGATGTCCCAAAAGGTTATATTATAATTTCAACATATAAATGTGATACAGAATACCTAGTTTTGATCAGAAACGAAATTTCACGGGAATACAGTGCCACCATTAAAGTAGATGACTCTTTCTCATGGGTGAACGATGCAAAAGAAGTGTTAAGTAAAAATAATGATATTGTTTTCTACGCTCAAGAGGATTTAAATGGGCTACTAGGATTTTTCAAATGTTTAAAACTGGAGTTTCAGAATAAAAACATCTACAGTGTACTGATAAGTGATCCTTCCGCACCTGAATTTGATACTACTGAAGAATTTTACAAGAATCAACTTAGGAAGGGGTTGGTTTTTAATGTCTATCAAGATGTAAGTATCACTTTACTGATTTTTAAATTCAATTCTAAAATGTTAATAATTTAATTATCTTAATTTTACAGGGCCAATGGGGAACCTATCGTCATTTAAATATAAAAACTTTAAATGAATTAATTACTGTCCCTCATGCTTTCATTAAAGTAAAAAAACTACCTGATTTAAATAGTATAGCGTGGGTTGAAGGATCTTTAAGCAGCATTGATGAAGATCCTGAAATGACGACTGTTGATGTAAGTCAACATAACTAAGTTACATATTATATTAAAACATAGTCGCCAGGGCGCTGTTAATTTCTATTTTAATATTCATAGTCATTATCCTTGATCACCAAATATTTCTCTTGATATTGAATATTATATTACAAGAATAAGATGCGCAAAACTCGTGGCCTTAGGGCATATTATAAGATAGTAGACTAACGGGTAAGTGGCTGAACTAATACGGAGTGACCTCCGCCAAACAGTTCTAAGGGCAATCCCATTGATGGATGCAATTGCCACTAACATTCTGTTTAGTATAAATAGCTTAGTCCAAGTTTTATCCGACCTTTCTCTTATACACACTAACTATTCCCTAAGGAACCAATCATTAAGTCTATAATTGAAACATCATTCATAAATGTGATGTTCATCATTCATAAATTCATGAACTTTAGAAAAATACTACATTTTAAAATAAATACAATTAACTAGAATTTATCAGAGTGGCTCTGGTGCAGAGTATGACATGAATTGTTTCATAATTAAAATCTATCACAACTGCAGTTACGTTTCTCGTACAGAGTTTTAAAATATAATTGACGAGTATTTATCAGGGTGGCTCTACTAATGAGGATGACATCTACTTTAATCCAGTTTAGATGTTTAACAGGGATTAACACGCTTTCCTTGCTATCACGAAAATAAGAGACGCAAAAAAGAAAAAACTTTATAGCTAATAAGCTTACACGGCAAATACGTTTTGAATAATTGTAACCGTGATAAAGATATATTAAGTGACTATAGGACTACTAGTTTGGTGTTGTAAAGTCACACATTTTTACAAGAAAAAGATGTTAAGTCCAACAGAAGAGGCATATATATTTATTAAAGACAAGCTAAAAATACGCAATACAAAGACCAAACAGAATAATTGGTATATTGTTGAAATTCCTTTAGATGATACGATAAAAATTAAAACTGGCTTTCATGCATAAAAAATAACAAATTTTTATGCATGAAGTCCAGATGAGATTCTTATATAAAATATATTGAGTTAAAGAAATTGTCTTTAGAAATATAGTTGAACAAAACAAAAAATAAAGAAAAGACAAAATGTGCAAATGACTGAATAACAAAGAATACTTTTACTTTGAATCAGTCACACTTATATCTTATTCATGACTGAAATTGTTAATTTGGAAAAAATAAAAAAAAGTAAGTTGGCTCGATCTGACTCATCACTATCTGTATGGCTAAAAATCGTGTTAATTGTCTTTTTAGCATACATATTGTAGCGGCCCGGAGTTAGACCTGATATAAGGAGGTTTTGGGTTGGGGTTTTTCAACAAATCTGCGAGGCATTGCATATGTACCCAGGCGGTAAAAGGCTTGTCGCCTTTTCGAACTTAGTGTCTTCGGCTGTGTAATATGATGTGACCTATACCGCAAACATTCTTTCACTTTCAAGTTATGAAGTAGACAATTTTTGTTCAAAGTTTTATGACTTTAATTTTATTAGCAAACAGAAAAATTTGTCTCACAATCCACAAAGTATATTTATTCTCTATCGAAAAAATAGAGAATCAATGAAATTTAACTGGAAGTTTGAGAAAAGTATAATTTTTAATTTTTTGTCTCTGTTACGAAAACTTGGGTTTGAAAATTTCAAAATGTGATGAATGTGACCTGATGGCCATTTTCAGTCCCAAGCCAGGCAGGAACAGGTAAGGCCTTTTGCTGTAAACATTCTACTATAGTTTAACCAATGCTTGCCCTTTCGAGCTGACTGGTGGAGAGGCAGATGGTCTATTTTACCCAGTGGATCATGACCAAGATAGAGAATTTATGTTGTCGTTAAAAATTCAGGTATACTATGCTGCTTTGAATTTCCGGGATGTGATGGTGGCAACAGGGCGGGTACCTGTGGACGCAGTAGCCCATGATAGATTAGCGCAAGAGACTGTCATTGGCTTTGAAGCCTGTGGCAAAACAGCCTCGTAAGTAGTTCTTAAATTTCATATAGCATTAATGAGTTGTGCTCTATTACTATTTAAATATAAATTTATATAAATAAGTACAGCAAAACAGCAAAGACCGATTCCAACCACTTCTCTTTTGCTACCGCATTGCGTAGCTTATGAGTTACACTTAATAATGTATACATTTTTCGTTTATCTTGACGACCTAATTTATAAGTAAAAATAGAAAAAAAACAGTCGAAATGAGAAGCTCTCGTTTTTGAGTCTAAAAAGCTTTGAGTTTCTGGAAAGTAATAAATTTATTTTATATGTTCGGTGAGCACACATATACGGGCTCAACAGGAGCCACTACGCTGGTAGCCCGAGAGTTCATAATATGTTGGCGTTGGCTGTCCCTTCGAATAGTCTCCATTCTCAACAACTCAGAATCATCGGAAAACAAAGCTGTAACATTTGATCTAGTCGAACCTGGTACTAGTCAGTAGTGACGCGAAAACAACAAACGTCTATCCGGTGCTAAAGAAACTATCGTGAACATAGAAATAACTTTTACTTTCAAAGCACTACGTAAACACGTCTATGGGATGCATGTCTGCGCAAAACCCTCGCAGGCTTTACACCGCTCTCAGCATGAGTACTTACAAACAAATTCATGAGAGTTTTGGCGCCATCGAGAGAAAAGATGGTCGAAATTTTTTCATAATTATTGAATTTCGTGTTAATATTGAGTGAAATTAGTCAATTTTGGTGGCATTTTGTACAATTTTGTTTAGTGAAAGAGCACAAATGAAATAATTATTAAGAAATTGGCGTATCGTGTATTTCCTCGTTGCCGCCAAATATCATTAGAGAGCTTGTGTAATGAGCCACCGCTTTACCCAAGAGCCTGACCTGACATGACTTTCTGACGACTTATGACTGATGACTAAATTATAACTAATTGAAAATGATATAAAATTCGATGCAAATTTCTACTTGACTAATGGCTAAATACTAACGTGAAGGTCAAAACCTAAAGAAAGGAAAAAACAAATTCATCCCCCGGATAGCCTTTAACCAGATCACAATCGAATTAACAATTGTCATTTAGAAGTGTCTGTTTGTCAACCTATGATAGGGGAGATACTGTTAAGCCCAGATATTAGTATGGATAATCCAGACCCAAGTTATGAAGATTAAAACCACTAAATCCTCCTAGATAAGGCTTTGGCGATTCCATTTATTGCCCCAGATGTATTTTTACAAATAAAACTTAAACAAACTGGTTTTTATCCTGACTTATTATGTAATTAATTAAAACAAAGAATTGAAGAAAATTATTTCATACGTTATTACATTTTTATTTTATTCCAGCGGTGTAAGGTGTGTTACACTCTATAATGGTGGAATTTCGAATAAAATAAGCTGTCCTAAAGATTCCTTACTTTTTATACCTGATGAATGGACTATGAAAGAAGGCGCAACCGTTTTCTGCGTATATTCGACAGCTTACTTAAGCATGGTAAGGTCCTAATATTAAATTAGGTATCTAAAAATTCATCAACCAACAGACAAAAATGCTAGAAATATGTTTTGCGGTCGTTATTATATGCCTTTTTATTCACAGATTTATATAAGTGTATATTAAATATATCGCTGCAAACAAATTAAGTCTGATTATAAGTCGAAGTGGTTATTATTCTCTATCTTGCGATATTTTTGAACCAAGATCCGTAATCCTAATTTCTAGTTTCCTGTCTGTCTATTCACATAATTTAACCATCAAATTTCTTTACCGCAAAGTGAAAAAAGATAAACGAACTCACTTCCCTATTTTTATTATGTATAATAGTAGTAACTTTTTTTTTTAAATCTTTTGTCAATATTTATAAACATTCTGTTTTTTGGTATGTAACGTTTAGATTTTTGCGCTTTTGTAGTATTTTTCTATTGTCACTAGGAGAGCGTCACTTGTTCATAAAAACGAATCCAAAAAGTGCCTTTGGGGCCGTATTTTTGAAGAGGTAGACAAAGGTGCAACTAGGGCACCTACGATTAGTCAAAGCCACTTATGACTGCACTGCGAAATAAATATTACTTATCTTTTAATCAGCCATTACGTCGACATTTTCATGTGACCAAATCATAAATTAAATGTTAATTGACGTCTCTGAGCGCAGTCGTATGTCTTACAACATATGTATAAATATGTAGGTATGTCATAAGCTACCTGGTTGATAAGACTAAAAAAATGTTATTCTGACACTTAAATTATATTGCTACCTCAGTTAAATTATCGCATCTCATTTTCTACAATGTAATTTATGTTTCATGTAGAAAATAATTGGAAAAATTAAACGCGGGGAGTCCATTCTCATTCACGCTGGTACTGGTGCAGTTGGACAGGCTGCTATTAACTTGGCTTTGTATTATGGATGCGAAGTTTTCACTACTGTTGGTACTCCAGAAAAACGTGACTTCCTGAAGAAACTTTTCCCACAAATTAAAGGTGAGAACGTCCTCAGTAACTTGAAATTTGTTATTATTTTTACAAAATTAGAATATACTCATATTATTGCAACGATGTATTTTATCATTTTTCATTGTTCTTTCATATTAAAGCCTCTTGATGTCATGAATACAAGAATACTATGACCAGTAATGTTAAGATAAACGTTAAAACCTCTTCAGGCGCTGTGGTGACTGGGCGTACCGCAAGGCTCTATTCTTGGTCCATTTTTATTGCTTTTGCACATTAATGACTTGCCTTATTTATAGACAATTATGGATGATGTTTTGTACACGGACGATACTTCACTCATTTTTAGAGTGAGTGAGATTAGATTTTTTCCCCGTATTGGTCCGAGCTCCTTTGTAGAATAGACCATTTGCCTTCCTGTGCCAGGCAGCTTGTAAAAGGCGAGCATAGGCTTGCCGTCACTGACACCGTGACATCTGACTAGGTGGTAGAGTTTCGCAGCGACTCACCCGGATTGGTACCACCGCCTTACCTATTCCTACCGCCATAACGTCATGACGTGTTCCAGTTCCGAGGGTAAGGTAGCCGGTAAACTTACTATTGCTCGAGGTCTAACATCCCAGCCTCTGGTTGGCAACGGAGTTTTTTTTTTTGCTGGACTCTGTCAGTATTTGTCTGCGCTGCCGATCCGGTGGTAGTTTAAGTAAAAACGACGCACACAAGTACCATTTGTATGGTCAAACTGAATAAAGATTTTTCTGATGTTAATTCCGATTGCATGTATAGACAGGTTAAAACCATAATAAGCAGTTTTCAGGAATTAAATGTCCAATTTGCTTTTTATTTTGTCTTCACACTATTTTTTTTTATATTATACATTCAGTCAAAAAAGTATCAGAGATGGATTTATATTTTTCATGATTTCAAATTTAATTTTTTGGATTTTTGTTGTAGTTAGATTGGCACGATTCTTTGCCATTTTGGCGCGGAGATTTTTTTATGATGTTGGAAGACAAACAAGCAGACGGATTTCCCGATGGTAATAAATTTCCTCTGCCTAGAGACACCAAAGGTGGTAATGGTGCGTTGTTAACCTGAGGCCGGGATGTTAGGCCTTGAGCAAAAGTAGGTTTACCGTCTACCTTACCCTACGAACCGGAACTCGTCATGACGTTATGGCGACAGGAAAAGGTAAGGCGGTGGTACCAATCCGGGTGAGTCGCTGCGAAACTCTACCATCTGTCAGATGGCACGGTGTTAGTGACAGTAAGCCTTTGCTCGCCTTTTACGAGCTGCCTGGCAGGAAGTATGGGTTGAACCTTTTATTTATATTAAATAGAGTGCTTAATTTATATCATATTTAGTATAAATTGCGAATTTGATAATGAAAAAAAAACATCAAACAAAGAGTTTATGTTAAATTTTGCATCGCCACTGAAATTTCGTGTTAACGGAAATGTTACAGAAGGCTTATGGTAAGTCGCATTTATCAAATTATGAAACCCGCGCTTATGAGTGGTACAAAACGTTCAAAAGCGGTCGATATGTTATGATGAAAGATTGTATCGCTCTGCTGGGATATCAACGCATACGTTGATATATACTATTAAGTTGCCTATTTGCAACTAAAGTTAACATTGCAAAAAAGAAGGAAACAGTGACAGAAAATCCTTATTCAACTTTGAAAGAGATAGCTGTTTTTCTTTCTGTATTTCACCAGTCGATCCGTATCATTTAACTAATAATTTAGGTATGATACATTCTGCCACTTGGTTAGTTCCTAAATACCTGAATTTTCTCCAAAAACTGAATCAAATTAGTCTCTGAGAATATGCTAAAATCTAGTCAATTCTGACCCAACATTCAATTAAACGCATTGTGAGTTGGTGACAAATAGTAGGTTTATTACACCATGTAATGCATACAGCAACATTTATACTAACATGAGGAGTTAGGACTGCAATCTCCAGTAGTCATATTATCATCGCTACATCGTTCATAATCGCTACGCCAGTGCCAAAGATATCCCTTGAAACCAATTCACATCAACATCAACACACATACACAGATAACTACAAGATTTAAATATTAAAAACTTTTCACTTTGAACCGAACAAAAACTGAAAAAAGGACTATCTTTTTTTAAGAAGGTAGAAATTCGTCATTGGAGGAATCCACCACATTACCTAGTCTTTTGCCATAATTTTTTTCAGTCTTTTGCCAAAAAAACATATTTTATGGCAAAAGTTTACAAATTTTAAATTAAAAGAAAACTTTAAATTTTCCAAAATTTTGTTAAAATTTACAATAGTTTTTCTATTTGAGTAAATAATGGATGCTGTTACAGATTCTCATATTGGCAACTCAAGAGATACATCATTTGAAGAAATGGTAAAAAGAGAGACAAATGGGAAAGGTGTGGATCTTGTTCTAAACTCACTAGCTGAAGAAAAATTAACGGTGATTTCAATTTTCTTTTATCCCTCCCAGCTAATAACCATGCAAACAAGCTACCCATAAGAGTTTCTTTTGTTACATTCAATATCCGGCTTCATCAAATCCCACTTAGTTCGACTTCAGATAGTTACTATTAGAGTATCGATAATGCAAGTGAATTAAAACTGCAAAAACCGTCTTTGCTTTCAATAAATAAGTAATGGAGGCACACAATTGAACTCTTTGGTATTTAAATCCAAATAAAATTATTGAATTTGCAATTTTCCGCCATAAAAATGTATAAGTGACAACTTGAAGGCTTGACAAAACAGCCCAAATAGCGCGCTAGAATGAATTGGACTTACCGGGGGCCAAACCCCCAAATATATCCAGCTCTACACAACTCACACCACTAAACTGTTTTATTAACACCAACAATACACATACTACTAAAAGTAGTACAATGCATACATTGGTCGAACTGCGACTAGTTTCACCAACGTATACACTGACAAAGATATGCTTAGCTTCGTAACCAAAGCAACATCAGGAGAATTTGACTGCACTTCACGAAAGTCGAATAGATACCGGCGCGTGCGCACGCGACTTGCTCTATATATAGGATTTTGCAAGTTCGCGCTCGTGTGTACTTTAGCGAGAACGCTTGGTAGCACCTTTGTTGTCAAACATGTGTAGTAGGGGTGAATTAGTCAAATTCGTTTGTTCGTTTAACAGTGTAATTGAGTCTTCGTTATTACATTTAATTATTTCTAGTTCTTCTTGTATATTTAATTTTAGTCCTTTATAACAAGTATGAATTAATTCAAAAGTATAATCTGCTGCCAATTTATTGTGTATAAGATGTTTAGCAAAATGCGATTTATCTCGACGAATGTTTTTGACATATGTGTTCCTTATAACGAGACTTAAGACTGCGACCAGTTTAACCAACGTTAAACGTTAACTTTTAGTAGTGGGTGTATTGTTGGTGCTTATAAAATAGTTTACTGTTGGATATACTCTATATATTTGGAGGTTTTGGCTTCCGGGAAGTCCAATTCATTCATAGCGCACTATTTTGCTTGTTTTGACATGCCATAATACATATACAATTGTTTAGCGGGACATTGCAAATTAAATAATTTTATTTGGATTTAAGTATGGATTTCCGCAAAGTAACGCCTTCTTCTATCAATTTCTTTAGAATTTCATTACCAGATCTAGATTTGATGGCTTCAGGACCACAGGAGTTGTTCTCTTTCAAATACGAGAATAAATTTTAAAATCTGTTCAGAAATTAAGAAGGAATCGATTAAAAGATATAAAAAAGTACGAGAGTCTAACTTATAAGCTGCTCCATTTTGTGAAGTCAGTTTAAAATACTTAGACGAGTTAGACAAGCAACCACATTTCCGATTGTCCGAATCCAAAAAGAAACAACAAACTTATGAAAAAAAAATAGTAAACTAACTTCAGACTATTTCTGTGTTTTTTTATGATATTGGAAGGCAAACAAGCCATTTCATGAAGGTAATAAATCCACGCCGCTTAGAGACACCAAAGGTGGTAATGGTGCATTGCCAACCTGAGGCCGCATGTTAGGCCTCGAGCAAAAGTAAGTTTACCGGCTACTTTACCCTTCGAACTGGAATACGTCATGACGTTATGGCGGCAGGAATAGGTAAGGCGGTGGGCGGTGGCAAGCCGCTGCGAAAAATAGTGGGATGCCACGGTGTTAATGACGGTAAGCCTATGCTCGCCTTTTACGAGCTGCCAGGCTTCCTTGCCTGGTGGATTTCTTGCCTGATGGCAGATGGTCTATTCTGCTAAGGATCCCGGACCAACACTCTTAAAAATTATTTGTTTACTTTACTTTTATCTGTTTAGAAACTAGCTTTAGGCTGTTGATTTTATTTGTCAGTGTAAGCATGTGAAAATTTACTCTCACCATTTTTTCTTTTACACTTAAGGAAGTATAACTTCAAAAACTTGTATTTTTTTAGGCTTCAATACGATGTCTTGGTCGCCGTGGGCGATTTTTAGAGATCGGTAAAGTGGACATTTATAAAAACAGTGAAATCGAAATGACTGTATGTGAAAAGGAAATATCTATCCACGGTATCATGTTGGATTATATGAACTGCGACTGGTATTCCAAAATAGTTAAGGTAATTTTGATCATTAATTTTCTCTAAAAAAATACATCTACATATATTATTACAGCTTCTTTTTTCACAAATTTCATGTAAGTAATTAATCACATATATACATATCTTCATGATAAGTTCCATGCAGGGAAGGTAGAGAGTATCTAGTGCCAAATGGCAAACTTGTCTTCCTCCACATTCATTACCCTTTTTTTCATGATAATGGAAGGCAAACACGCAGAGGGATTTCCTCATGGTATGAAAAAGAAAAATGGTTGCCTGTAATGTCGGTTTTACGGACGAAGATTTTACGTGACGACGTCTTTTTCTCGGTAGAATATTTATTGATATGAATGTTATTAAAGAGTGGGAGAGAGACGCAAAGCATTCGCCGCTCCGGCGGGCCTCTCTCTCGTTCGGTGACTCCTTGTAACGTTACCGGGCGTTACACTTTTTCATGAGTGACTCCGAGCCGCAACCTAATTTAAGACGTTGTCAAGTCAAAAAGGCACCAAAGGTGGTAATAGTGCGGCGCCAATCTGAGGCCGGGATGTTAGGCCTCGACCAAAAGTAAGTTTATCTGCTACCTTACACTCCGAACCAGAACACGTCAACGGCAAGCATTGGACGTTAAGGTGGCAGGAATAGGTAAGTCCGGATGAGTCCCTGCGAAACTCTACCACCTAGTCAAATGTCACGGTGTTAGTGACGGTAAGCCTATGCTCGCCTTTTACGAGCTGCCTAGCAGGAAGGCAGATGGTCTATTTTGCAAAGGAGCCCGGACCAACACGGGGAACAAATCATTTAAAAATTATGCGCTCTGACGTCCTAAAACAAACTAGTACCTACTTTTGATTTCATATGAAAAAAAAGAATTGATGTTGTTTTTTATTTGTTTCTATGACTTTTTTCTTTTTTGTTTCTATTAGTATTATACATTAATTTTTTTGTCTATGTCATTTTCAAAAAACAAAACTTTACATTTAGGGCTCTGGCTGTATCTGTTCTTACAATTTTGTAGAAGGAGCTAACTGTTTATTAGAACGGAACCTACATATCAATCATTTTTATAGTCATGAATGTAATACGCTCGTAACACCACTTTGTAACCTGTAAGCCAATTATCGCTTAATACCCTGCAAAATTATAAAACGAATTACTTTTACAGGGTTACATTTAAAAGTCTAGCCAAATTTTAGAGAAAGGTTTGGGAAGCAACACTTTTGATCTCTGAAGTAATTAAAAATGAAAAAAATGTAAATTTTAATTTTTATCCTTTGCAAAGTGCAAAATGTATGGTTACAAAGTAAACAAAGCCTTGGATTGGTTCTCGTCGACTGCGATCGCTTGCGCAGGATGGTGACGTCATGACTCGTACGTACCTAGTAGTGTGACCACAAGTGAAGTATTAACACGGACTATTTTAAACGAATTATAAAAGTGAATGTTAGAAGTTGGTAATAATGTTTAAAATGCATGATCGTTAAGGCCTCAACTCCCTTTTATTAAACTTTGGCCGGTTCTTTGAAAGTAACCCTGTATTTTTCTTTCTTGCAGCGCATATCAAAAGAAATTTTTGAGGGTATTAACAATGGTGCAGTGAAACCAATTACGTATTGCTTGTTTGGTAAAGACGAAGTAGGAACCGCTTTTCGGTATATGGCTACAGGAAAACACATAGGAAAGGTATTGTAAATCTATATTTAATATTTAATGTCATACTAATCAACAGCATGTATTTCATCATAATTTATTTTTTAAGTATAATTTACTGTAATCCATTATAAATCGTGTGTTTTAAGCTAAATAAAATAAATAAATATATTAATACGTGATGCCAAAACTTTGGACCCTTTTTTACGAAAATTGCGCGGACGCAGGAGCATAAAATTTAGAACACTTATAGTTTATGTGTAGAACATTAGCATAACGCTAATATTTTTCAATAACAATGCTAATAAAGTACATTAAAACAATAAATAAAACATTACCTACACTACCATGCATTTGACACACACAAACAAATATATTGATGATAACGATAAAAGATCACAGATGGCGCACTTAAAAGTTTGGACACAAAGTAGTTGATCTTGAGAAATCAAGATGGCGTTCTTATCAACGAGAATTAAAATTTATTATGGTCGAACTTCGACCAATGGGCGACCACTAGTAAACATAATGTGATGTTTTCTATCATTTGAAAAGTTTTTACTGCGTCACTGTAAAGTATGATTGTTTATGTTGTAGGTATTAATTGAAATTCGTGACGAAGATACAACATCATTGACTGAAAAACCAATACCAATGGAAATGGAAGCAGTTCCGAGGTAAAATATTTTGTACTCATATTATTTGTGTTCCCATGTGTAATATTTTGAAACCCACGTGACGATTACATTCATGATCTATATACCTATGTAATACATCTGTAGAAGGGTTAATTCTGTACATTGAAAATATTGAAAAATTAAATAGGGGTAGTGGATCGATACCAAACAAAAATATGTGATTAAAAAAAAATGTCTGTCTGTCTGTCTGTATGTTCAGGCATCACGTGAAAACTAATGATAAGCGATTAAACTTGCTATGATTATACCTTTTTATCCTGGGCATAAAATGGGATACTTTTTATTCTGGAAAAATACGTAGAAAACAAAAATCTCAATTTTTCAGTTTTATCACGCGAAGACCGACATCCCGAGCAACGATATTTTTATTCAATAATTGAACTTATTATAAAATAATGAATTTTATTGTTTTTAGATACACATGCTCACCAAAATCAGTTTATATTGTTATTGGAGGACTTGGAGGATTCGGACTTGAACTTATTGATTGGCTAATTCTTAGAGATGCAAAAAAGATTTTAATTGTTTCCAGTCGCGGGATAACGGATGGATATCAGTTTATGCGAATAAGGTTTGACCGTTTTACTAAAATATAGTATTCAATAAATAACTTGAATTAAAGTTGTCTTTCACATTCGATATTTAATTTCCTGTTTACTATAAAAAAAACCTGCATTGTATCATCATTTCTGCTTTAATGTGTTACATCTTGTAATTAAGTAATTACAATGATTTTCGCTTTTGTATTTGTGATGACAAATAAAATGTTAATTTAAACTTTCTCTGTGAGTAACATTATTTTGTGATAACTACCTTCTACTTGCATTTTAGCCAGCGTACCTATCAATTTCTGATATACTAGCTGCGCCCCGCGGTTTCACCCGCGTAAGTCCCAATCCCGCGGGAACTCCGGGATAAAAAGTAGCCTATATGTTATTCTGGGTCTTCAGCTACCTACATACCAAATTTCATCGTAATCGGCTTTGAAGTTTTTGCGTGAAAGAGTAACAAACATCCATACATCCATACATCCATACATCCATACATCCATACATACAAACTTTCGCATTTATAATTTTAATAGGTCTAGCCGACCTTCGTACCGCCCGTTCAATTTGTATGGGTAAATTAAAATGTTGTTTTCCCAGTTTCCTCACAGTAGAACAGGATAAAAAGTATCCTATGTCCTTCTCCCGGTTCTAAGCTACCTTCCCACATATTTCCAGCCTCATCGGTTCAGCCATTCTTAAGTTATAAGTAGTGTAACTAACACCACTTTCTTTTATATATATATATAAAATATTATATAAATTAAATTAAATATTATATNNATTCAGTTAAAAGTAAGAAGCAATTGGTGTTTTATATTCTTACAAACTTTCGCGTTTATAATATTAGTAGGATATTAAATGATCACGTCACTTTAATTTAATATTTTATCTTATCTTAAGTAAGTAGTAAGTTTCCACAACTATCCGAAGATATTAAGTCCCACAATGTGACAGGTGGCAAGCCTATTGCCAACCGGGCACATATCCAATCCTGGGCAACGTTATTTTTACATTTTAAATTTCTTTTGTTGCTCAATCCAGGGATCGTACCTGGGATCTCAAGAAGTCAAGTACGACGCCGGAGCGCTAGACCACAGGGGCGACCTCTATCTTATATTTCATAAACATTCCAGCGCTTGGAAATCATACAAATGTGACATTCAAATTTCAACTCACGATGTGACAACTGAACTCGGATGTGAAGAAATGTTAAATATGGCCAACTCCATGGGTCCCATTGTAGCAATATTTAATTTAGCAGCAACACTAAAAGACGGATCATTTCAAACACAGACTGTTGAAAATTTCGAAATATCTTTTGCTCCCAAAGGGATCATTACCAAACATTTAGATAAACTCTCAAGAAAACTTTGCCCAGCCTTAAGGTGAGTATATCAAAATTGTTAGCTATATAGAATTGACTGATGTCTATGGTCTTATATTTAGTTTTAGTTTTTAACACAACTGTGATAACTAATAAAACACATATTTAAATTTAAATAAAATCTATAAATATAACTATCAACTGTTAAATGAAACTGTTTTAAAACATAAGAAATCTTAAAAATATATCTAGACGACAAAAAATAAACAACACGACGCTTTTTAAATATTTTTAGAATTTTTGCCTACCCGTCTACGATTCACGAAATTCATTAAATTTCATCTAAATCATTACGAAATTTGGCTAGCATGAACGAAAAACAATGTGTTCTGTAATTTTCTTGGAATATAAGAAAATTACAGAACACATTGTTTTACGTTCGCTTAAGGGTTATCGTGGAAGAGAATATATATAATCTATCATATAATCTCGTGGAAGAGAGTATAATATGTAATCTCTCCAGATTAATAAAATAAATAACTATCCTTAGACAGTTTACGCAAGTTGAACCTAACCCAAAAGTAAGCAAATTATACGTTTAAAAATGTAAGGTAAACTGTAAATTTTTTTTTTAATTCTATTCTGTTTGACAGATTCTTTTTTACAAATAACATATAAATTTTGTCCAATTCATCAGTTTTTAGTTTTTATAAGTTGCTAGTATGTGCAAGAACATTTCAGCATATAAGTCTTCTTACGCTGCACTTTTAGACTCTGTCAAAGATATTGAGACTGGAAAGTTTATCTCTGTATTACGGTTTCTTTAAATTTTGCTCAAAGAATCTGCAAGACCCGACCTTCCGATCAGAAGTTCTCCGTTTTGGCTAGTGTTAATTCTAAAGTATTTAACAAGTTTTTTTGCTTGCTTTCAAAGATTTTACAATTTTTTAACAACATTTTAAAACAAACATTCAAAACTGTATATTCATGTGATTTTCAATAAGGCTTCCAAAATGAGAGATTTTCATTTTTAGGGACTTCGTAGTATTTTCATCAGTCACAAGTGGAATGGGAAATATGGCACAAAGCAATTATGGCTATTCAAATTCTGTAATGGAGAGAATTTGTGAAAGCAGAAGAAAAGAAGGCTTACCGGGACTAGCTATACAATGGGGACCTATAGGCGATGTAAGTTTATGACTAGGTGGTAGATCCTTGCTGGTAGAGTTCCGCAGCGACTTGCCCGGATTGGTACCACCACTTGACCTATTCCTTCCGCCATAATGTCAGCGCTTCCCGTGGACGTGTTCCAATTTGAGGATAAGGTAGCCGGTAAATTTACTTTAGCTCGAGGCCTATCATCCCGGTATCAAGTCGGTAACGCACCATGACCATCTTTGGTGTCGCTTTTGCCCTCTAATGTAATAAAAAAGACTTTTACCAAGAATTTACATTCAATAAAAACTTTAAAATTAAAGTGTTAAGTGTTTATAAGAGAAACCATCTAGATATTTGTGAGCTAAATTTGAAACTGACAAGGCAAATTAATTTTCCTTTATAAATATAAATTTGACCCTAAACTAATACTTTTAATGTTGTCTTTAGCAAAATTGTTTTCTTCAGACAAATTGCTAAACCAAACTTTATTTTTTCCAGGTTGGGCTTGTTGCTAATATAATAAGTAATAACAATGACGGTAGTTCCCTGTTTATTCTTGGAGTGCAAAGCATAAATTCATGTCTTCAATGTTTAGATACTCTTCTAAAACAAAAAGTTTCTGTTGTGACTTCTTATGTGTTAAACACGAAAAGTACAGACACATCGGATTGCAAGACCGTCGTTGAAGTGGTTGCTAAGATTATGGGTAATAATATATTTTTTAGAAGAACGAAAATAAGAAAATTTGTATATTCCGTTTTCTAATACAAATAAAATTGGATATGTGCGCGGTTGGCGATATGCTTGCCACCTATCACATTGTGCGACTTAGTGTCTTGGGCTAGTTGTGGGTGCCCTAGTTGTGCCTCTACCTATTATTTCGGGGATATGGGCGTGAAGATATTTTTTTATAAGTTATACTTGCACGATATAAATGAGAGTCGAACAGATGATGATTAAATAGGAATTCACTCAAAAGTAATTTCAATGTGTAGATTTGTTACTTTGCAAAATTTGCTTTGGTAAATTTACTGATCTAATCGTAACAAAATTTGGCTGGTAGGTATTTCTGTTTCAAGGAAGATAGATAACTTTTTGTCCTGCTTTCTAAAGGTGTTCCAGTGGGAGAGTGGTAAAAGTCCAAATTTAATTTGTGTTTTAACTAATTGAGTATAGTGTGATTATGTTTTTCGTTTTTTATCTTGTAGTACGTGTATAACAGATTGTGCCGTATTATATTTCAATTATATTTGATACTTTCCATCGTCGGCACTTGGCAAAACTTCCAAATATCCATATTTTTAAAGTAAGGAAACACTTGTACTGTTTTACTTATCACTTATTATTTATTACTTTGTAATTAATAGCCTACCGGTTTCGCTTATACAGCATCATCAGGGCTAAAACTTAAACTTTTCTAACCCTGATGATGCTGTATAAGCGAAACCGGTAGGCTATTAATTACAAAGTAATAAATTATAAGTGATAAGTAAAACAGTACAAGTGTTTCTTTCTTTAAAAATATGAATATTTCAATTAGTTTTGTAGTTTAAAAATTAATGACTTATGACCTAACTGCATTCGGTATAAAGTGACAAAATCATTACGTTCATTTGTTATATAAGGAACATTAAAAAATGTGTCTTGTCCACCCCGATAAATCCAGGTCTATTGTATCTTAAAATGTCGTACCTCTAACAAGTATAATGTTGGTATGCGGCGTATAGCTGTACTTGTGTTAAATTATTAAATAACTCGAATTTAAACTGGCTCTGCCAGTGAGCATGCTCTCTAGCAGACCCACTTGTACCTCGTAATTGAAAATGAAAAAGCTACTAATTTTTGATAAAAATCATTGTACCAGTGTTTTGACGTTATTCGTATAGAAAAAAAAAAACTGTGTGTGTACTTATGTACACGCGTTAGAATTTATACCTACCTCTTCGGAGTAATAAGATAAAATTTTTATCTTTTGCCTTATTTTACATTTGTAGACAAAATGACACTAACCATAGAAATAAAGAAATATTGTGAATACAGTTGTCAGTTCTCACGCAAACATACGTAGATGTCCTTACTTTTACTTGGATGGTACCTTTTTTTGAAAAACTAAATTGTTATCTATAGCTAACTTCATCATGTCGGTTTTTCGTGACGGTGTGCGCGCGCATCTTAAAAATTTACCCTCATCATTTTTTCCTAACGCGCCAAAAGAAGTAAAACTTCAAAAATTTGATAGAAGTTTTAGTTATTTTACTTTATTTTGATGTATAAAGAAAACTTCTACAATCGCCTTTACATTAGCAAGACGTCAAAAATGTAAATGTTTTGCATCTGGTTCCCCGTGTTGGTCCGGGCTTCTTTGCAGAATAAACCATCTGCCTTCCTTCCAGACAGCTCGTAAAACGCGAACATAGGCTTATCGTCACTAATACCATGACATTTCACTAGGTGGTAGAGTTTCCCAGCGACTCATCAGGATTGGTACCACCACCTTACCTATTCCTGCCGCCATAGCATCATACGTGTTCCAGTTCGGAGGGTAAGGTAGACGGTAAACTTACTTTTGCTCGGAGCCTAACATCCCGGCCTTAGGTTGGCAACGCACCATTACTACCTATGGTGTCTCTAGGCGGCGTGAATTTCTTACCATCAGGAAATCCGTCTGCTAGTTGGCCTTCCAATATTATCAAGAAAAAATATTATCTGTGACTACAGATTCAATAATTTATTAAAATTGCCTCTTTAATTTTGCCTCGATAGGGATCCTGCGTTTACAACATAAAAAAGTCTAAACTTACATTAAATATTATGTTAAAATATAAAATTCTTTTTTCAAGGTATAAAAGACCTCAAAACAGTATCACAACAGACTCCATTGGCTGAAATGGGCATGGATAGTATAACGGCAGTAGAAATAAAACATACCCTTGAAAGGGACTTCGAAATTTTCTTAAACCCTCAAGAAGTCAGGACACTTACATTTGCCAAGTAAGTAAATTAAATAATTAAATGATCATAGCCAAAGGACCTGGTTGTACCTGCCTACCACCTACCAATGATATGGGCGTGAAGATACTTTTTTAAAAAATTGATTACAGCGTCAGTAGAAAATAAAAATTAATAAATAATAAATAAATATCCTTGGACAAGTTACACAAATTAAATCTAACCCCAAAGTAAGCAAATTATATGCTTGTGTTATGGGTGTTAGTCAACGATACTAATACATTGAAATACTTAAATAGACACCAGAATAAATTTAATAGGCACCCAGACCCGGAAATGCAGACATCCAAATGTTCATCACACAAATGTCCGTCCCCGTCGGGAATCGAACCCGAGCCTCGTGGTGGTCAGTATAGTTAGGCGTGTACGCTAGCCACTCGACCAACCGCGAGGCGGTCAGGTAAAAAGCTTAATATATTGGTACCTTATTTTATTTGTCGTCTCTGTGGTCTAGCGGTTCAGTTGTTGGACTTGACTGCATGAGGTCCCGGGTTCGAATCCCGGGTCGGGCAACAAAAAGAAATTGGATTTTTCCAATTTTCTTATGAAAAAAAAATGTTGCTCGGGATTGGAAAACTTCTTATGTGTTGAACACAAAAAGTACCGATACATCGGATTGCAAGACCGTCGTTGAAGTGGTTGCTAAGATTATGGGTAATAATATATTTTTTAGAAGAACGAAAATAAGAAAATGTGTATATTCCATTTTCTAATACAAATAACATTGGATATGTGCGCGGTTGGCGATAGGCTTGCCACCTGGACAAATAAATAAATAAATATCCCTGGGCAAATTACACAAATTGAATCTAACCCCAAAGTAAGCAAATTATATGTTTGTGTTATGGGTGTTAGTCAACGATACTATTACATAGAAATACTTAAAATAGACACAAGAATAAATTTAACAAACACCCAGACCCGGAAATGCAGACATCTAAATGTTCGTCACACAAATGCCTATCCCCGTTGGGAATCGAACCCAAGCCTCGCGGTTCGTCGATGCAGTTAAGCGAGTACGCTAGCCACTCGACCAACGAGGCGGTCAAAGGCCACCTATCACATTGTGGGACTTAGTGTCTTCGGCTAGTCGTGGGTGCCCTCGTTGTGCCTCTGCCTACCCCTTCGGGGATATGGGCGTGAAGATACTTTACTTTTATTTTATCTAGGCTTTATTAAATTACAGGTTGAATGAAATATCACAAAAGAAAAACGACCCACTTGCAGATCCAACTAAGATGATAGACACAAATGCTTTAAGATTATTTATAAATGCGATTGAAAATGAAAGTAATATAGTCAATGAATCCTGTATTCATATGCAAACATTAGTAAGTTAAAAACTATTAATTATAAGTATAGTTTTTGTAAAAAGAAAAATCAAAATCATCATTTAAATCAATTAAAAAAATAGAGAATTGATTACATACACATACATATCTTCACGCCAAGTCCCTTACGGGGTAGGCAGAGAGTATCGAGTGCCAGACCTCACGATCCTGACAAACCTGTCTTGCTTCCTTCATATTCATTACCATTTTCATACAAACACGCCGATTTCGGAGACTCTTGACACCACCCTCGGATAATATCCGATTGATTTGGTCGTGAATAATTTAATAAAAAGATAATAAAGAGAATTGATTACGTTTGTTTATTTGGTATTAAGATTGGCTTGTAGAGAATAAAGAACATAATATTACGTTTGTTTTTTTTAGATCAATAAATAAGGCAAATGTTTTTCCTTATGTTGATCTGGGACTCCTGCGTAGAATAGACCATTTGCCTTCCTGCGAGGCAGGTTGTATGTGTCAGCCGCTGGTTCGGTCACGTGGAAAGAATGACAGATGAAAGATTGACAAAGCGAATGTGGATGAATGTAGGTACCCGGGGAGGCCAAGGTTGACATTCCATGATCAAAATACTCGGATATTAGAAGAGAGTTTCGTTAAAAGTCTCCTAAACTGGCGTGTTTGTGTGAAAAGGGTAATTAATGTAAAGGAAGCCAGACAGGTTTTTCAGGATCTTGAGCCTAACCCGTAAGGGACTTGGCGTGAAGATGTGTGTGTATTTACTTACGTATCACTAACCACTGGTTGTAGTGTAGTATTGTAGTAGACCACACGTGTCGTGCTGCAACTGGCCAGGGTAGGGATCCACCTTCGTATCTATTCCTGTCATCACATCTAATGTAAATTCTGGTCTAGAGGATTGCCGGTAGATACACAACTTCAGCCATAAGATAGGATCGCACGCACCTACAACATCGGGAGAGCCATACAAAAGTATATACTCTGTAATAATAAAAAAAAACACATACATTTTTTTACTGTTTTTTCTTTTATTTTAGGAAAATGATTCTTCAAAAACACTTTTCATTATGCCAGGGGTGGACGGCATCGCAAACAATTTTAAAACGCTGTGTTCTCAATTGAAATTTAAAGCATATGTGATGCAGTACAGCTCTGAACCCGCTGAAGATATGTTCCAGATCTCTAACGCGCTATACGAGGTAAGTACCTAGCATGCAAAATATAAAATAAATAAATATCTCTGGACAAGTCACACGAATTTAATCAAAACCCAAATTATATGTTTGTGGTATGGGCGTTAGTCAACGATTATAATACACAGCAATACTTAAATAGATACCTGAATATATTTAATAAACACCCAGACCCAAAAATGCAGACATCTAAATGTTTATCACATAAATGCCTGCCGCTGTCGGGAATCGAACCCGAGCCACTCTACCAACGAGGCGGTAAAAATGGGTAGTGTCCCATTATTTTGTATATACTAAAAACAGGCATACAAGCAAATTGAGCTACCTGATGGAACGTTGTCACCACTGATTAGATATCCGAAACACCAAGATTAAGCAGTTTAATTAATCTTAATTAATTTTAATTAAGATTAAGCACCTTTAAAGAATTTATTAACCCTCTTTATAAAAACCTCCTTAATCAAATCTTAAAAACTAAAATTGGATTGTCTGTTTGTAAAATTAAAATAACCGTAGCAGCTAATTTCAGTTAGTCGGCACTTAAAATTTAAATGGCGAAAACCAAAAAATACCGGGATTATGTTCACGCCGTTTGAACGCAAAATAAGAAGAAGAAGTAGCTGTAACGTCACATAATCTGTGCAATGATGATGTAGCTTTTTTATGCATATGAATGTATACCAAACTATACCAAAATAAAATTTTTTTTTACAAATTTTGTAAGTCTGTTTCTGGTTAATCTCTGAATTGACTGAACTTATGTTGATGGAACTTTCACTGGCAGGTATCTTATCAAATAAGGAGTAATTTAGCTACTTTTGTTTTAGAAAAATCTAAATTAGCTAAATTAACTAAGTAACTGTTTTTGTTAAATTCAACGCTGACGAAATCGCATGTACAGTTTGTAGGATATACAGACAACTTATTACAAAAGTATTATTTATCTTGCAAAATAGATGTCCAGCTCAAAACGCAAGCAAGCAAAAACTATTAATTTTAGTTGTAATATAAGTAAAGCAATACTAAAAAAACCGATTTCAATTTTATTACCACGTCGCGGTTTTATTGATAATTTTTTTGGAATGCGGAATCATTTGAGATGATGTCATACCTAAATTAAATAGTTAAAAAACCTACCTCTCTAAAATAGCCAAAAGTTTTTTTTTGTTGTTAGTTGAGTAATCGCGTATCGTATAAAAAAAATAAAAAGAAACGTGCAAATGGATTCATAAACTTTTGTTTGGAGTCGGTTAAAATATGCCTGTAGTTAGTAATAGAATATTGTTCAGTCCTATTATTCATTTGTCAAATTTCAGCTATTGCTGAAGTTACAATAGTAATAATAGACCGCATTTTTGAGGTGAAAACTTCTTTAGGTGCGTTGAGCGTTGTGGTAGAGGGTAAAATCCTCGGTTCGCGTCACCGACATGCTAATGATAATAGTATATCTATAGCTATGGAGAGCCAGACTAGCGCACGCGCAGTAGCCTGTGTACACGTATACACTAATACATCGACTATTTCTGACTGACAAGATAATTGTATATTAATTATTTTTTCAACCACTTTGAATTTATATTTTGTTCATGATTTGTTTAACCCATCATATGTAACTAATAAATAAAACAAAAAATTTCATATAATTTTTGCATATAGTTTTAATTACTCTCAACTTAATAGTTCCGTTTTCACTACTATCGGCAGTCCCACGACTGCTACTGTTTTTTTTTTAAAATTTAGTTTTATTTTTACAATTTACAGAACATAAGGCCAAAGCTAAGGCTTGATGAACCATTCAACTTGCTGGGATATAGTTTCGGAACGTGGCCTACATTAAATCTAGCGGCAAGACTTGAAAGTGAAGGTAATTTTTTTTATCTTTTCGATAAACAAACCTTTTTGAACTCGCGTCAAGTCACGTGACCTGAAAGAAAATTCATAGGGAGAGTAAAACCTCTGTATGTTGTCGCTGTATTTCATACTGTGATTTCCTTTTAGCTGCTCGGTGTATCTTCAAGCTAGCAAGCCCCCGTAGGACGAGCTATGAGGTAGCTTTATGATCAATGAATGTTGTAAAAAATATAGTTTAAAATTAATTTAATTAATTTTGTTTCTTACCACATAAGTACTAATACTTTTACACTTGTAATTTAAGTTATTTGTGCAAAAACATTTCCTAACCATTCCAAAATATTAAAAATACAACGTTAACATTCAAGTTTTCACTTCTACCAGGACGCCCGGAGTGTAAACGTTAATTTTTAGTTATTTTTTGAGTACTTTATTCTAGGAAATATTTACTATAACTATATACTGTTTATAGATAACGGCAGGAAAAGGTAAGGCAGTGGACTAGGCGTAGCAGCTAATTTCGGTAAGTCGGCACTTAAAATTTAAATGGCGAAAACCAGAAAATACCAGGATTATATTTTATGTTCACGCTTAAAAATTTTTATGATATTGAAAGGCAAACAAGCAGACGAATTTTCTGATGGTTAGAAATTTACGCCGCCTAGAGACGCCAAGAACTTGTGCGTTGCTAACCTGAAGCCGGGATGTTAGGCCTTGAGCAAAAGTAAGTTTACCGGCTACCTCACGTATGATGACGTTAAGGTGGCAAAAATAGGTAAGGCGGTGGTACCAATCCGGGTGAGTCGCTGCGAAACTCTACCAACTAGTCAGATGTCATAGTGCTAGTGAGAGTAAGCCTATGCTCGCCTTTACGACCTGCCTGGCAGGAAGGTAGAAAGTCTATTCTGCAAAGGAGCCCGGACCGACACGGGAAAATAAAAGTACAATAGGTACATTGAAATACTTAATGTCTTTCTTATCTGTACATTTTTGCAGGTTTTACAGGGTCGATTTTCTGCTTAGACGGTTCACCTGCATGGATTAAGGCTCTTGCAACAACAAAAATTTATTCTACAAGCGAAAATGAAATACAGATGGAGTTAATTGTTGAAGTATACCGCTTGATAGATCCACATGTTAAAATACCTTTAGATGAGTTAAAAAAATTTGAGCAGTTTGATGACAAAATAGACTTCTGTCACAATGCTGTACAAGTAAAAACGAAAAACTCAAACAGTTATATAAAGGCGCTTCTTAAGTCTTATTACAATAAGATCATGCTAATAAGAAATACTGATCTAAAAGAAATTAAAGCAGTACAGTCACCAATCATACTTATTCGTTCTGCATTTGATGTCTTTGATTGTGGAAAAGATTATGGTTTAAACAAATTTTCATCTGGAAGCATTGAAGTTTGTACTATAAAAACAGATCACGTAGGTATTAAAAAATCTGAAGAGGCAGCTGAAATTTTAAATAAATACTCATAATATAATTTTGTAGTTTTTCAACTTATATCATTCAGAGAAATGAACTAAATAATGATCTTGGTAATATTAGTGCTTTAGTGGCAATATTAAATGCACTGGCAAGAAAGTTGACCGCCTCGTTGGTCGAGTGGCTAACGTACACACTTAACTACATCAACCAAACGCGAGGCTCGGTTTCGATTCCCGACGGGGGCAGGCATTTGTGTGATGAACATTTAGATGTCTGTATTTCCGGGTCTGGGTGTTTATTAAATATATCTATTTAAGTATTTCTATGTATTAGTATCGTTGACTAACACCTATAACACAAGCATATAATATGCTTATTTTGGGGTTAGATTCAATTCGTGTGATCTGTCCAGGGATATTTATTTGTTTATTTATTTAAAGTTGATGAGTAAAAAGATTGTACATGTTATAATATTAATGATACTTCCTTAAAAATAAATTGTTAAATAAAATATTTTGAAAGTTATATTACGTAAATATGTAGAAAAGTCAGTGTACAGTGTTTGAAATAAAATTTAGAACTTATTATGACATCTTGCAACAATATGGTTATTATTTTTAATTGATGAAAATAAAACGTTTTTGCACTAAACAGTAATTATTTCTGCAAAAACCCCAACGAGTGTTTAAAAACACTATTTAAGGATGACGCATACTGTTCACGGGTCGGCGTGTCTCGGTTCGTGACACATCGTATTGTAAAGCATACTTAAGGACGCGTTTACAAATCTGACCAAAATGAGCAGATTTTCGGTACATTTTGCGGCTGAACTAAACTAAACTACATCTAAATATTAAATACCGCAGATAGATTACTTCTTCATCTTTAAATTTTCGTAACTTATTATACAAAAGTTTTTAGTTATAGTATCGTAAAAAATAATTTCCGGAACCTCTTCTCACAAAATCGACGATAACGTATTGAGTTTAGGAACATTTTTCTTATGATTAATAACAGAAATGTATTTATTTAAAAATATGCTATGTAAGCAGACATGATCAACTCAAAAAAGTGGCCGTAAAAACTATCAAAATGTTCCAAATAGTCCAGAAAAAAAATTAAATCTATTTTAGTTTTTTAACGAATTTACTTTTGACGCGTGCACCTTAATACTTTGTGTTTAAGGGTTATTTTACTGGTCACTGTGTGATTTCTTGTGATAAAAACTTGTAATGAAATATTAGTCTGCGGTCAGCCGCCGTTGTGAGTGGACGCTTTATCGCTTGTAACCAGTAACTCCTGTAGAAAAAGATCGCTGTACGAATACAATATAATATGATATTCGACATATCAAACTTGATACTTGACGTGTATTGTGCTGACTACGAACAAACAAGATTTTTCGTTTTATTATATTTTTTTCATGAATTACCAACGAATTGCTAGTTTACACTTCGTTTCGGACTTGATGAAGTGACCTGAAGGAATACTTTACAGACTCCTACTGAAACCAATAAACAAGTAGAGCTAGGTGTACTGAGTTTGGGCTCGCTGTGTTAGATATGATGAGACCTTAATTCAGGACTTAATGGAGTGACCTGAAGTTACACTTCACAGGCTACTACTGGAACCAATAAACGAGTAGAGCTAAGTGTACCGAGTTTGGGCTCGCTGAGTTAGTTATGATGAGACCTTACCTCAGGACTTGATAGAGCGACCTGAATGTATATTTTACGGACTCCTACGGGAACCAGTAAAAGAGTGGAGTTAGGTGCACTGTGTTTTGGGCTCATTGTGTTATTAAAGATGAGACCTTACTTCAGGACTTGACGGAGTGACCTGAAGGTATACTTCACAGACTCCTGCTGGAACCAATAAACGAGTAGAGCTAGGTGTACCGAGTTTGGGCTCGCTGTGTTAATCATGATGAGACCTTACCTCAGGACTGAATGGAGCGACCTGAAGGTATACTTCACAGACTACTGCTGGAACCAATAAACGAGTAAAGCTAGGTGTACCGAGTTTGGGCTCGCTGTGTTAGTTATGATGAGACCTTACCTCAGGACTTGATGGAGCGACCTGAACGTATATTTCACAGTAATGGTGTGCCGATTCGATTATCCTCATAATCGATTAATCGATTATGCAAACAGAGATAATCTATTATTAATCGATTATTAGTTTAGAACAAAACTTGATAATAATGAATTCTTGTATAATACAAGATTACTTGTGATTCTTACGAACAAATTATGAAAATAATAATAAAAAATGGTTTTTTTTTGCTGTAATTACTTTGAGACCAATTACTTAGTCACTTCACTGATTAACAACGCGTAAAAAAGCAATGGCAACGGTAACTACACAGTTACAGATCCTAGATCCTGGTTGCAGGGGAGTTTGTTTTTCCGTTTTTTTTCCTGTCTGGCTAGGTTTGGAAACGGTGTTAGTTTACGATAGATTGGAATAAATTAATTTACATTCTAAAGTTGTTTGTATTGATAAATAATTATGTAATCAATACAAAAAACAGTACCTGTATAAATAGTAAGTAAATAATTAAAATAACTAATTTGAACACTTATGAAAATATTTGCACACCACAAGTTGGTAGAATATGTAGGAACGCTTAAATAATTTTGTAACATTGTAATTCTCATATTTCGCAAATAAATATTTTTTCTTTTCATCAGTTCAAAAATATCCATTGAGTTGTTCTTGTTGTCGTGCAAACGAAATATATTTTTTTATACAGCAATGAATAATTTCTTAGTATATTGGTACTACTATGTGCCGTGTGTGTTTAAAATAAACTTATAATCTTTTTTATTTATTTATTTTTCTAGTTTTCGATAACCCACTTAAATTTGATAGCAAATTTGTTGTAAGAAATGCCAAAATAAAAGAAGTAAAATGCTTGTATATAAATAAAATGTTTTTTTTAAACTTGTAGCGTAAATTGTAAATACATAGTACCTATATGTAATTGTGTAGATGCATACGGCGACATTTCGAGTAATATATAATGTAGTGTAGTTTTCACTAAAACATGGTCTCGCTTTGTATAGATTTTTTGTGGATTGAGGGCTACCCTTCTATTGGTTATTCAAAACTTGACTGGGCGTCGTATGCACTTATTCCAATACATACTTACATACTTACCAACTAATCACTGCCAACAAAAGCTATTTTTATGAGTATTTCACGTAACAAACTTTTTAAAATAAAATAAATAGTAGTAAGCTCAAGTATCAAGATGTGTTAGTTCACATATAATTTCGCCGCTTCGCGCTAGTCGCTGTGTGGGTAAGACATGTACGTGTAGTAGTAAGACACAATACCTAAAATCGAAGCGCGTCAATTCGTAAATGCGTCCTTAAACAGGCTGGACCGTATCGCGTCGGCGGTTTTTGTTACTTAGTACCGAAGAGTAGAGTGAACCGAAGAGTTGAAACTCTGTTTTAAATTCGTCAAGTATGGAAAATGGCGCCTTAGGTAGTTGTACAAAACTTTAAAATGTTTAATTAAGATGTTTAATATCGTTTTCATTCTCCTCTTCGGGTACAGCAGCCCTTATAGATAAATTCGAGCGGGGTAAAGCGCGAAAATCCGCCACGATGCGGCCCGGCGTAGTTTGCGTTGCTCTATAAAAATGTGTGAACTATTTAAGCGGATTATTGCCCTGTCCACCTCTGGCACGTGCAAATGTGCGCTATCCTGTATACGAGTATGTCACAGAGTATACATCGATGTATAACGAGTGTAAAGTCAATAAGGTGTGAAGATCTGCTCATGGCTACAACGAAAGCTTTCTTTTTATACTACTAGCCGACCTCGTTTTCGTATCGCTTGACACTAACAGCTTTTAACTTTTTAACTTTTAATGTGGATTAAAGAATTGTTTTTCTCATTTTCCTACGATTTAGTGTTTTTTCTTTTCATAAGTCTTTTTTCCTGACGACGACCAATACTAGAAAAAAAAATCATACAAAATTTATACAATCGTTCAGGCATAATGCGATGATGAGAAATGGAGATTCGTTTTTATTTATTGAGATTTTTTTAATTTTTCTATATTATAGTATTTAATGAATTAACATCCCTAACAAATGTTACTAAATTTCTAACTAATGGTATTAAATGGATACTGAGTATAACTCAGTTTTTGTAATTTGTTTGGACATATTTAGTTATTTACAAGCTGAGATGACAGAAGTTGTCTTATCCTAACTACGAACGTTAATATTTTTATGTAAAACTTCTCTTACCTTTGTTACACAAAAATAAGCAAACATGGCTCATCCGTTCACAATTAATGCAATAACCAAACGAAATATGGGGATTTTATTTTTATAATGATAATACAATTTGTAATAATAATACTTAATAATGATAATATAATAATAATTTAAAAATGGTGGTAATTTTGTTGCGCACTCACTAAACTATTTTTAAGTTATTGCTGTCTTCTTTCAACGAAAGAAACAGAAAGAGACAAAACACTGTTAGCGCTGTCAAATTAAACCGTACACGTCATTTCTACAAACGTTTAAACTATTATTCGGAAAAAGTCGATTAAAAACATCGCGATTTGACATGTTCGGACTAATCTGACGTGTCTAAAACGTCCCACATCTTTTGTTTTTGTTCCATTTGAGAAAGATAGCATGCGTCTAAAATAAGTTTAGTTTGTGAACAGCAGAATTACCACCAATATATAACGTAAAATTAGTAATTAACAATTATCAGTTTTGATGCCTGTAAACGACGAGTATTTCCTGCTTTCATAATAAATATCAACTTATATGTTTCCTAGTTATCTATCTTTGGTTTATAAAAAATGATTACCCATTTCGCTTCGTCATCGCATCCCGCCTAACGGATTGACCAATTCTGCTAATTACTTTTTGTTGGGTTTGTTATTGTTAGAAAAGAATCAGGTGAAGAAAAAACCCGAAAAAATGCAGGGAAAATAAGAAAATCAATTATTAAATTTTTCTTAACATACACTGTTAGTAATTCAAGCGATACGAAGTTCGCCGGGTCAGCAAGTACCCTGATAATTATAATATACACACAGTATTAGGCGTGTATATAACTAGACCATCGAAACAGACAATAGAATACTTTTTATGACATTAAAAAGCGAACAAACATACGACTCTACTAATAGAAAGAGACAGCAGTGTCCTTAAGATTCCATAGATATTATAGGTGCGTCGCAGTCATATGGTCTGGATGCTAGACCATCGCAAGTTTATTGGCTACCTTACCCTAATCGGAACACTACATTGTCATTATGGCAGGAAGAAGAGATAAAGCGGTGGAGCTCTACCCGGATAATTTGCTGCACTGTACTCTACAGCCTTGTTAGTAATAACCTATGCAACCTATGCTCACTTCCAGTCTACCTGGAGGAATGGGCTAGTGGATCGCTGCTTTCCTACGTGGGTGCAGCATTAAAGTTATCATAGATTTTGTATGTTCTGTTGGTGTTCTTCAGGGCTCTGTGCTATCTCCAACTTTGTTTCCAGTGCGTATCAATTATATATTGCCAATTGGTAACATTCATTGTTATGCAGATGACAGTAAAGTTCACAGTATTTTTAGAGGTAATAGGTACTCCTCTTCTATTTTTACGGAAGAAAACCAGAACAAAGTAATTTCTGAAGTTGAAGCTACACTTGATTGTATTTCAGAATGCGAAAAGATCAATGTTAACCTTGGTAATGTTAATCAATTTGCACAAGTCTGTACTTTCACCACTAAAAAGACTCTCTTTGATATTGTGTCACATTTTCTAATATGTATACAATTAAAATATTTATATATTACATTTACAAGA
This sequence comes from Calephelis nemesis, assembly GCA_002245505.1. Taxonomy (NCBI): domain Eukaryota; kingdom Metazoa; phylum Arthropoda; class Insecta; order Lepidoptera; family Riodinidae; genus Calephelis; species Calephelis nemesis. Next base: position 180,175 of record NJDD01003024.1, read on the forward strand.
AATTAGTATAAGGTACAAATAATCCTAATTACTCGGCTACATATTCAGCAACAATTTATTAAACTTTTAATATAATTTCAACTTAAAACATTTTTTTGTTTATTAAATGGAAGGTTTTTATCAAATAGGGAAGCTTATCGTAAAACCGTATACGATGCAAAAATAGCTTACTCTGTCGAGATGAGACTGTACAGCGAGATTATAAAGTATATAAGAATATATTCCCGAAGAGGTAGGCAGAGGCACAACCAGGGCATCCAAGACTAGCCGAAGACACACACACACACAGTAATAGTGTAGTAGTTGTACGTTTACTGTATAAGTAAGGCTTGGCTTCAGTAACTCTTTTCACTACCCTGCTGCAAGTTGCAACGCTAACATCACTTGTATCGGCCACGACCTGTTAATGGTTTCCTATTGAAGAAAACCTCAAAGCACATAGTAACTGATTGACAGGAGATTTTGATTTATTTCTGTAAATAAATAACAATGTTAGGCATCTACTTTGAACTAGACATAGAACAAGCGTCCTAAAACAGATGTGAAAAAGAAGTGGATATGTCCTCCCTAAGGGTTAAAGAGGAGTAAGAATTTTCTTGCAAGACTAAAATTGATTATTCTGTTTCAATCATTTACGTATACTTGTAGTCGCCCGTTGGTCGAAATTCGACCGTAATAAATTTAAATATCTTGTTGATAAGAACGCCTTCTACATTTCTCAAGACCAACTACTTTTTAATTAATTTTATATTATAACTAACTACTATGTGAAACATCATCTTTTTTTTAATCAATTTAAAAATGAATTTGATTTAATTAATTAGCTATAAAAACATGTAATGCCAACTTAAGTTTTAGTGTATCAAGATTTTAAATTAAATAATGTTGATGACAAAGCTTGATGTTTTGTTGTATTTTTTCTCATATCTCCAATATGATTATAACAAAATGTTTATGTGACAATTTCGCTATCAAATAGTGTAAAATTCTTATTAGATACAGTACCTGGATGACGGAGCTTCTGCTCGGTATTTTTTTTTTAATTATATTTAATTTCATTACGGTATCCTTAAAATGAGTCTTCACTGTGAAAAGTTTGAGAATCCTGATCAGTTTAATAACGATGTTCTTCTAGTTGTTCTTGAGATGATTTGCGGCTTCGTGAAGTAAGACTGTTTATAAGCGTTTTTTTCCAAGATAGTTTAGGTATGTTTAAGTGAACACGTGCATTAAGAAGACACAAATGTTATAAAATTTCTTAGTCTAACCTCAAAGCAAACACTCATTGCTTCGTGCTACTTAACAATGCCATCTGCTGGAACAAATTTATTGCTCACAAAAAATAGTATTATTATTCGTCATTAGATGTCAGCAATAGATGTCACGAAGAGTCTTGATTTTCAGTTTAAATTGGACTCAAACGCCTCCTTTTTATTATTATAAAAGTAATTTTATGTTTAAGTTGATTAGTTTATAAGCGTTTTTTTACAAAAATAGTATAACATTTTTTAACAGATACTCATTGACTTCGCGTCACTTTACAACGCCATCTGCTGGAACAATTTTGTTGCTCACAAAAATAGCATTATTTTCGCCAATAGATGTCGTGAAGAATGATTATATTTATCAGTTTAAACACGAATAAAATTTTCAGTTTAAATACGAATGAAATGTCATTTTCTTAAAATGAATCCTAACTAAATCGATTTATCACCCCTGAAACCCCCTACATACTGAATTTCATGAAAATCGTTGGGGTCGATTCCGAGATTCCAATTATGTATATTCAAGAATTGCTCATTTAAAATTATAAGATTATATACAATAAGATAAGAGAGGTTTACAAATACTTTCTGTCTTTTTTAATAAAAATATACTTAAATAGGAGTAAAGGTAATAACACGGTGTAACTATAATACCAGGTTGAACCTTGGAGTCTATGTTTATGAATAAGATGGTATTGATGGTATAAATACGTCGCTGTACTGTGGCTGAGTTATTATTCCCATTTTACAACTCCACTCTACCCTTCAGACTGAAATATGTCATAATGGCGTCAAGCATAGGTAAGGTATAGAAATAGAAACCTTGGTTTTGTTACCAATAATCCATTAAACCTATACTCGCGTTTAACGAGGTAGGCCAGAACCAACATGCTAATTATGATTTGAAGTATAATGGACAATGCTATCACCATATTAAGTTGACATTGTCTTCGCTTTTACCTATTTAGTTAATGCAAAACATCAGATTTTTTAAAAAATATAGACATTTAAGCTTCATTAGGTTTTACAAACAGATAAAAATTCGTAAAATGCTGAAAATATGTTCAGCTTTCCACTTAAGTGGCTTTTTTATTTTTTAAAATTAAATAATAATAAAAGAAACTATAATATACAGATTATTTTCTAATAAGTAAAATATAAATAGTTTTTCCACCTATCACTTTGTGGGACACAGCGTTTCGGATGGTCTTGGGTGCCCTGGTTGTGCCTCAATTACCCGTTTGGGGAAAAGGGCAAGAAGGTACTTTAAGTCGATTTCCGATATACGTCTCTATGTGAGCTTAGATCTTTAAAAATTACGTATCTGATTTTGATTCGTTTTTTTAAATACAGCTCTTTATTATTTTTTATGCTACTCTTTAACTTTACTGAACCCTATAGGGACTAAGAGGTCTCCAATTACTACCATTGCGAATTGTAAACAAATGTTGTGTATGTCCAGACGTGCGAAACTGGAACGGGCGGCTAGTTTCAGTATACGATTATATTTAGGTCAACGTTTCAGTATCTGAATCATTCAGGTCACGGTGGTCATGAATTAAGTCGCTAATTAAAACGAATACGACACTAAAATTCTCACTAATCGACAAATAAAAAGCAGCTATGCAAATTCACTTGATATAAAATTACAGTATGTTACTTAAAGTCGTCGCTTCATTCTTCATTAATAAAAGAAAGAAAGAAGAATTTATTATCATTTTCCAAATATAAAGCACACTACATTTTAAAAACCAAATTAATAAACAGTGTACTTGGTGAAACCTGTGGCGTGGATACCATTAACAATAACTAAACCGTTAAACCCGCACATAGATGAAAAGCTTATTGTCTTTGTGTCTAATATAATTTTACAAAATTTGCATGGCACATTCAAGCGCTCGCTGTGGCAGTGAAGATTTTTTTAAGTGAAAATTTCTTTAGAATTTTTGGAATTTTTTGAAATTGGTAAAAACTTCTAAACTTGCTTCAGGACAATTAGTGACGAAAATTCGTAAGACGGCGCAGGGCGCTTGCGCAAATGTTCGTGTTGTCATGTTTGTGTACAATAGCGCAATAATTGAATATTGTTTTCTACCACATAAATGATTTTACTTTCATACAGATAATTAAAGCGATTCGTGCAAAATTATTTCCTAACCATTCCAAAATATCAAAAATGCACAACGTTAATACACAAGTTTTCACTTCTGCCGTCGGTCCCGAAGTGCAACCCGTGGTTTTTTTCTACATATTTTGCACAGTGCCGATAAATGCCCAGGATAGTAGAATTATATAGTGTGATTTGTAAACAAGAAGCGTGGACTAATTTAATTTCTTTATTTATTTATTTAATACTTTATTGCACACAAAAAACAAAAATACACGAGAAGTTAAAAATGCACAAAAGGCGAGCTTATCTCTAACTAAAGAAATTTCTTCCAGCCAACCCATTATTTCTTTAATTTTAATGCTGTTTTTAAATATTCTTGATGTAAAAAACTACCCCATTACGTCGATTTACATGATTCGTAGTTTTAAAAGACGTACAATTTTCAAAAATTGGTTTGGATTTTCTACTATCTAGTCTGAATTCTATCAAAACCATAAGATCTATTTCTGATACAAACAGCGTTACTGTAGTGTAGAAATCATATTTTTTTATACATATAATATGCTCCTGATGTTTTGTGATAAATTATTAATTTTGTTTGATTCTTGTGAGTTTCTGCTTGCAGTATTCGTGACAATTGTAAAGTTCAGAAGTGCACTTATTCAATTATTCTCAATAGTTCCTTTGTGAGTTCCTTTGGAGGAACAGCTGAGACAAACAAGATTCTATAGTTCCTTCCAAGGTACTCAAGGAACCTGTGACACTATCCAGTTCCTTTGTCGAATATCTCAGTGAAGTTCCTTTAATAGTCTCTTTAGAGTAACTACATGTTACTAGGCGCTAAAAAGAAACCGCCATATATTGACGGACTCGGTTGTTTTTTTACTACTAAACTGATTCAGAAATGATTTGCATACACATTGAACTTACGTATTAATACAAAATTATGATTCTTTAGTTTTATTTGGTAAGATTTATTTTTGACACTTTTCCTGTGTCAAGTCTACGGTTCAAATAAAGTAGACAATAAAAAAAACTTTATTAGCTTGCAAAAACGTTACATACATTTTTATATCTAAGCAAGGTCCGACAGACAAAGGCGCGCTAGGCGTGCCAGTGCAATGTGTGCGAGTGAAATAAAACTAGTTAGTTACCCGTTTCTTGGCGTGCTTGTAAGGAAGAAATTTATTATTTATGTATGTATGTACCATACTACAATCATAACTTCATACTATCATAACTTTTCGCTGGCGCTTACAGTGACGAGTGTTTTGTTTGTTGAATTTATTTAATAACTAGCTATAACGGCGAACTTCGTTCCACCAGTTCAGTTTGTATGAGGAAAAATAAAGTATCGTTTTTCCTATTTTCCCTGCAATTTTCCCGGTTTTTCTCTTCATAAGAACCTTCTTCTGACAACAACTAACAGAACAAAAAAATAATTACCCAAATCGGTTTAGTCGTTCGGAAGTTATATGCTTATCAACACATTTAGCAATTCATTTTTATATAATAGATAAGTACTGCTTACTGTTTGAATTTGGTGTGATGTGATAATTTACATATTCTGTGCAGTTTATTACGGAATTGATGCAATTTATTTAGAAACACTTTCCACTATTCCACCAAGCGCCGACGATAAGAAGTATAGAATCTATTATGGAATTGGATTCCGGTGCCACCGGGGTTTCCCCCGTGTTGGTCCGGGCTCCTTTGTAGAATAGACCATCTGCCTTCCTATGCTAGGCAGTTCGTAAAAGACGAGCATAGGCTTCCCGTCACTAACACCGTGACAACTGACTAGGTGGTAGAGTTTCGCTGCGACTCGCCCGGATTGGTACAACCGCCTTACCTATTCCTGCCGCCATAACGTCACGACGTGTTCCGGTTCGGAGGGTAAGGTAGCCGGTAAACTTACTTTTGCTCGAGGCCTAACATCCCGGCCTCTGGTTGGCAACGCACCATTACCATCTTTGGTGTCTCTAGGCGGCGGGAATTTCTTACCATCAGGAAATCCGTCTGCTTGTTTGCCTTCCAATTTCATAAAAAAAAAAACTGCGGACGAAAGTCCGTGGCCAAATTTGATTGACTGTGTTATGAACATTGCAATTATCATGTGTTAACTGATTAACGATTAACGTTAATCCGTTTATCATGTTATGATTGATGATGATGATTACTTAGTTTATTTCGTTTGATTGAGTACTTCCCTGTAGAGCGGTATTTCTTTGAAAACAAGCAGCTGTTCAGTTCATTGGCTTGGCTACATTAAGACGAAGAATACTGTTTTTAAATTTTCTTTCAACAGGGTGAAATTGATTTATTTCAAAAATGGATTGATATACATCGTTTCAGTAATATGATACCTACTCAGTAACACTTACTCTATGCATTCTAATAAGTTTTATGCGACAATATTATATGATTAAGAAATTGAACATTTTCTACGCTTATCGCCTCTGTGGTCTAGCGGTTCAGTTGTTGGACTTGACTGCATTAGGTCCCGGGTTCGAATCCCGGGTTGGGCAACAAAAAAAATTGGGCTTTTTCCAATTTTCTTATAAAAAAATGTTGCTCGGGATTGGAAATGTGCCCGATTGGCGATAGGCTTGCCACCTATCACATTGTGGGACTTAGTGTCTTCGGCTAGTCGTGGGTGCCCTAGTTGTGCCTCTGCCTACCTCTTCGGGGATATGGGCGTGAAGATACTTTTTTTTATTTTTTTCTACGCTTATAACTCTGCAACAAATGGAGATTTTTTTCTTTTTCAATATTTATTGGCTTCCTGATATCGTGTACTAAGTAGCTGCGCTATTCTCATATGCTCCTTGTATATTACGCTAAAACGGACATGCAAGGAAGTGAAGAACAATAACCGGTTATGTACATAAAAATATATAACCCTATTGATTTCTCTTAGGTACGGGTACTTTTTGCAAATTTCTTGTTTCAAATACATTTGCAGTTCA
>NJDD01003025.1:0-19775 GCA_002245505.1 Calephelis nemesis
AGCTGCCTGGCAAGAAAGGCAGATGGTCTATTCTACAAAGGAGCCCGGACCAACATGGGGAAAAACGGACGGACGGAACGGGGTCCTTCAGATGGTTAGTTACAACCATGATCTAAAGACACTATAGATGTTATATCGCTGTACAATAACTAATGTGTAAGGCTTTTGTACAATTCTACTGGCTACTTTATACACCAGACTAAGTACACGTCATGTAGATTTAATCGGGTAGGTTTAATTAAACTTTTTATTTCAGTGACATTCAGTTCGTTTTGACTTTAGAAAACTACTGCTTTTAATACACACTCCTAAAATGTTAACTTTGGTTACTGAGGATATGGACATATGTTTTACGTGATACGATCTCACTAACCACAATACAAGATGTCTTATTTCTTGTTTTACACAAGCCAATGGTAATAGTTAATTTCATGTTCCAGACTCAACTGAAGAGAAAAAAGGCAACGGCGGAGCAACAATGCCAATTTGCTAACATTATTAATTAAAAAAAACGAACTTAATAGTTTTGGTGACAGGCAATGTTATAATTCACTGACATGAAAACCGATTTTAATTCAATTACTGAAAGTATAATTACAGAGAAATTTGGTTCAGAACAGGCCACCCCGATTACAGATTGACTTTTTGAAATATTTTTTTAATGTTTATAGTCCATAATCGAACCATTTTTTGCCAAGGTAAAGTCCAAGTAAACCTTTCTTTATTAAAAAAAAATATCACAAATTAGCATATTGCATTCACTATCTTTGTGTGCTATAATTTGACAGCTAATATGATTGATATAATAATAAAAATGGTTCGATAATGATAGTCCATGACTATCATTATCGAACCATTTTTTGCCAAGGTAGAGAAGTACTTTCTTTATGAACAAAAAAAAATCACAAATTAGCGTATTGCACTACCTTTATTGCTTGGGCAATCCACCCATGTATATTACATATGTGCTGACAAAGTATTACATGGATTGTTATATACTAAACCCCAAAAAATGAAAGCTTAGATTGTTCACGGAAGCATTTTCCGCCGGCACGCGTTAATGGCATCACGAGAGGTACTTATTTGCGGACGCGCTTTGATCTTCAACCTTGCTGACCACTCCCATTTAATGATGTGATTAAATTCATTCTGTGTTTGGGTGTATCGATAAATCACAATTATGTTTAATTTGCGTTAGGTTTTTATAACTAAGAGTGAGTCATTTGATTTTCAATTTGGATAAAATTGGTCATTAAAAACCCATAATAAAATACTAGGCTCTTGATTTCACATGCAATTACCGTACACTTGTTAATCAAAAATCTACATATTACGAACTTATTACACGTTCAACTTGCACAAGGTTGTCTTTTACGATCAGGATAGACGTTTGGTTAGTTTTACAAGACATTACATAAACTGAACACATCAAAAGTCAGATAGACTTTCCACATTTTAAAAAAAAGTTTACGAGATTGGAAGGCAAGATCTACGACGGTGAAAAATACGCGTTTCCTACAAACACAAAACTGATAATGCTAACGCACCCCTTACGAGAGGTTAGATTTTAAAGTCTCTTGCAAGAGTATGGGATCATAGCGGCATGAAACAGTGGCAAGAATAATAGGTGAATTAACTAAACTCTATTCAGCTTCAGATATGTTTAGGGAGAACCAAATCGAGTCTCGCCAGTTATGAACTGCTGTATATCAAGCAAATGCCGTGTATTACCCATTCTAAGGAATCTGAGACTAGTACATCCATACAAACGTTCGCGAAAGTAATTTTGCTATCGACACACGTAAATAACGTCACTGGAGGCAGTCAAATGCGGATTCACTTTGATCTTCAACATTGCTGACCACTCCTACTTAATGGTGTGCGATGATGATTCTTTCCTAATTTGGATTAATCGATAAATCACAATTATGTATAATTTGCGTTAGGTTCTTATTTTGAAGAGTGCGTCGTTATTTTGTTTTATTTTATATGTCTATCATTATAGACCAATTACATTGTAGGTGTGATAAAATATAGCTTAATTCACAATTTCTTTTGATTTTTATTTCTGCAATAACATAAAATGTCAATGATTTTAATACATTTCTTGTGCTCATGGTCGGATCACACAATTTTAAATTAAAACATTTGTTGAATTTATCAAAATAATGTATAAAAAGGAATAAGAAAAACCCATAAGAGACGAAATGGGATTAGCGACAGAACCCTAACAAATATTAAAAAATTGCTATAATCTACTTGCATGCAAGGATATATTTAACTTTTTTGTAAAATATTGTCATAGCAATTTTAGTTATTATGTTTTTTACATAGAGTTTAAGAATGCAATGGTTACGTCAAATTTTGTTATCTAATTTTATCTCAGGTAGCGATGATTTAACTATGAAATTTTTAACTCAACACAATAATTAACCACTTATTTGCGGCACTATTAATGGCAGAATGAAACTTTTTGGAAATATGAATCAATATTTTTATTACTTTTCCTTTAAATGTCATTTTAATTTATAATAAATACTAGCTGCCCGAGCGAACTTCGTCCCGCCAACATCCGGGTAAAAACTATCCTATCTTTTAAGATGGACCAAACTACAGATACATGAAAAATTTTATCGAAATCGGTTCAGTAGTTTTGGAGTTTATTGGCAACACACATCGTGACACAAGATTTTTATATATAAGATTTACTTGGAAATAAAATCAAAATTTATGTATCAAATGTTGGTAAATTGACATATTATTTTAAGATGAGTTAGCTTAGCATTAACATTTTATTTATTTGGGACAGTCAGGATTTTATAATACTTTAACCGTCTTATTAATAAACTCGGAGTAAAGTACTCCAAGGCTTAACCTGGTATTGTAGTCTTTATGACAATGCGATACAAACTATAATATCGACTTAATTAACCAAGTTCAAAAAAGGAGGTTCTCAGTTCGATTGGTATATTTTTTTATGTATGTACACCGATTTCTCGAGGTTTCTGAACCGATTTACGTAATTCTTTTTTTGTTTGATGCGGAATAGTTTCAAATTTATCGCATAAAATTTGATTCAGGTAGGCTTATTCGTTTTGATATTACCAGCATTTTTATCTACTATCACCTATCCCGATTTTTATTTTTATTAAACTAAATCATATCAGCAATAAACTAAAAAGTATTAAATAAAAATAACTACGTTAATAAAAAGCGACTTCAAAACTAAAAAAGCAAAAAATAATAAAGATTTTTTATTTGATAAATATCTATTACCTATTATTTATATGTGCTATTAACTAATAAGTTTTAAGGCAGTGCCAAGCCTTAAACTAACAATTATATTATAAGTAAGTATTTAATTGGCTTGACACCGACTTTTTAGTTTAGAATTCGGTTTTTCTTAACGTAGTTATTTTTATTTTACTCCCACGTTTGTCCCCTAATAAGACGGTAAATGTCGATTCAGTTAAATATATTATGAGTACGTCAGGACATCGTCTTTATAACAATGTATTTATGTATTTAAAAATCTTAATTTGGAAAAAATAAAAGAATTTTTAAAATAATAAAATATGAAATATTTTTAAGATTTTTGATTTTAGGTTCTAGATTGATTTCATTGATTTCAAGTTTTTCCAGATAGCTGTTACCAGCACTAAAATAACTAAAACCCAATCAAAACAGCAATGGACAATAATTTCCATTTTGTTTACAGAAATCCCAATTAACCCGACCATAATGACAGACCGCTCGAAGCTCCGACAGTTTGCATTGGACAGCTATAATCATACAATGATTATGATCGTAGATAAGCCACGCGAAGTCGAAACAGACTTGGAATTGTGTTATTAAGCTAAATTGGGTACATTTACACAACTGGCTAATGTTATATCAGATATCATAGATTAATGGTCTCGCAAAAAATGCTATTTCATTATTCTTCTAGCCTTTTAATTAGATTGTGAATTCCTAGAACAATTGAAGTTTGTTTTAAATTGAAAACTTTTAATGCTTTTTTAACTAACTGTTATTGGCATTGGAACGTGACCCCATCACTGTTCATTAAGTAATTTAGATTACTGAATTGTTGCATTAATGTAGTTTGACATAACTATACAGTCAATCTGTGCAGCAATTCGATGATTGGTATCACCAACTTATCTATTTCTATCGCTATAAAATGAGGGATCACCATATTCATGTTCCGTTTTGGAGATTTGCACTTTAACATCAATGATGTCTTTAGTTTATAATTGTCTCTGACTATCTATCAAGAGCGCTTTCTATTTATTTGCTTTCTTTAATCATATGAGAACTTTTATAGTTGGGTTGAGCAATGTTTAGAAAAAAATAGTTAAAAAAGTATGCAAAACAATGTAAAGAACCATAAAAAAGTTGAAGATTTTTTACTATATCGCAGCTTTTATGGCAGTATTTTAAATTGAATTATGTTATACCTTTGGTTAGAATCTGAAACTCTTTATAAATTTTCGTTAGTTAATGGGATACTCTGACTCAATTAGTACGTAACCGTGACTATAATTTAGGTAAAAGCGTCTGTAACAGAAAAAGTAGAGAAAAAATAAAGAAACTAAATTATTTCACAGGAATTACATGAGCTGAACTTAAGATGTATTGACTTAATCATCCTTCCAAGTAAACTAGGTCGAGAGGCCCTGATCTTGGGCTCTTTAGGGCTCAAAGCTTGTATAAAAATTAATGGGGCCGCGACATTTGTAAAGTGTTGCGAGAAAAATAAATTTCATTTTACAATTTCCAGGCAGTTTTGCATATTTCTATCTCGCCTCGTAGTGTAATTTCCTTTCGGGACGGGCCTATAAGAGTGAATAATAAATATTCATAACTCCTTTCCCGGACCACCGGGTTGAGTGCTCTTTCTTCGAATAAAATTGCTAATGCAATTTCGCGAGGTCTGCAATAATGACTGAGATTTATGCTTGTCTATTTATCCCTGACTATGTCTGTGTAGATTTCCGTAAATCTTATTTACAAAAAAAACTGTCACAAATATTGCGGAAAGGGTCGGGAAAAGTGGATGCTTTATTGCGCAGTACTGATAAAAATTTAATGGCATAAAATGATCAAGATTCTTTTGCTTTTAAGACTGGATTACTTTTATGGTTTCTCTAAAAATATTTTCTGTTTCGTACTTTTGTTGATAAATTAAAAGCCAACTGAAATTATTAGGCTTATATACTTTAAAAGAGTTTCCTACTTACCGTGCTTAAATAATCATTAAATTAGCGGTATTTGTTCTCTTGTTAAAGTTTATAATGTAGAATAGCAATGTAGTAATCTAAGAAGCTCAATTAATTTGGATTAGCAATGCTCGTGTCGTTGAGTTTATAGCTAGAGTTTTTGTAAAGTAAAGAAAAATCAGGAAAGCGGCTTTTTATAAATAAGTATGCGATTTTTTTAAGGGTCCCTTAGTTATATTCAATTTAAATAGCGTCAAAATTTAACGATTTTAAAGAAATTCAATGTTAATCGTTACTTTTTAATATCAAAAACAAAACCTCTTTGAGTAAGGTTGTTTCCTTTTAGTATCAAATATAGAACTCTCTGCTTACTAATTCATGTTTATCATACACAGTAATCCACACAGGACTTACGCGTCATTGATAAAATAACGCTGAAGTGAAAACAATAAGTTCTCACTACACTAATCAAAGCCCCAACCAATTATCTCGTAAATTCTGTCCAAATTATCGAGTCCAATAAACTTATCTAACTAATAATTTAAGGCAATTCTAATCCTATCTAATTTATTATATAACTCCATTAGTCCAACCAGATCAGAATCCAGCCAGTGGATAATATTATCGTGGCTATAAATTAGGACTCGCATACTGCGGCACACCACAACGGCAGGAGGTTGGGGTCATCGGGTCTTTGAGGGAGATATCTATTACGTCACTGATATTTATTGTTCTTTTTTAAATGAGGTCATCCTTTACATATATGTAATAGTATATTTAAAATAAATTCATTTGTGTGGAGTAGGTTGCTTTAATTGCACTTTGGGTGAAAACTTGTCATATTATGTTAAGAAAGAAAGAAAATTATTTATTTGCGGAAATATGTGTGTAAATGAGATGTTACAAAAATATTTAAGTATATCAACATATTCTACCATAGTTTGGTGTGCAAATATCATCATAGTTTAGGTTAGATATCATCATCATCATCATCATCATCAGACGGAGAACGTCCACTGCTGGACATAGGCCTCCCCCAAAGAGCGCCACAAGTCACGATCATGAGCCGCTTGTATCCAGCCACTCCCCACGACTTTGACCAGGTCATCAGTCCACCGGGTGGGAGGTCGTCCAACACTCCGTCCTCCGGTGTGGGGCCGCCACTCGAGAACCTTTCTTCCCCAGCGGCTGTTGGTTCTGTGACCTATGTGGCCTGCCCATTGCCACTTCAGCTTGCTAACACGCTGAACTATGTCGGTTACTCTCGTTCTTACGGACTCACCGAATTACGGATCATAACTCGCAGAGAAACACCGAGCATAGCTCTCTCTATAGCACGCTGCGAGCTTACTTAAGAGGCCAACATGTCATCACTGGTAACACACACTGGTTGAAGACTTTCGACTTTAGGCTCTGCGGTAATTTGCACAAGAGTTGATTTTATTGATTTGATATCTGATATCTATATTAATAGTGAACTGAAAAATAAAAAGTTACCAATTTTGAACTAGTACTTTTTGTATTTAACGAAAGTATGAAAAAAGACATGACTCTTAAACTATAATTATTATTTTGTTAATTTTGTAAACATTTTAAGGTGTATCTCTGAGCGCAACTCCCTTATTACTTGAAATTACCATGAATGTAGTGTAATAGATAAATTTCATACCATTTTTTAATAGATAAGTTCGCGAAGTATCTTTAATGCAACCTCATATCTTTTATTGATTGGACTATAAATACAAAGAATTTGTCTTTTTTTATATTATTCTTGTACTAATGATAAAAAGTAAAAGAAAATCACGAAAAAATACAGCTAGAATCGGTGTGAACAGAAAAGATGTTACTATAATGAATATAATCGTGACTATAAATAAGCGGCATGCCATAATTGAAGGTGAGGGTCGTAAGGTCTACTATGTTGCGTCTTTTTTAGTTGCTGTTTCATTGTAATATATCTCAATATAATACAGTGTAAGTGTTATAATACTATGTAGGTACAAATTCGTATCAAGTGTAAGTTCAAGTCAAGTTAAATGACAAAATGAATGTAAAAGATCAGTTTCCGAACTTAAAAAACAAACTGCCTGGATTTGATGTATGCCTTATTTTAAAGCAATAAACATATTAACATATCTGTGTCGTTTAAATATATTGTAACAATTTTTGTTAGGACATACTACCGTGTTTTCCTCCGTGTTGGTTCGGGCTTCTTTGCAGAATAGACCATCTGCCTTCCTGCCAGGCACCTCGTAAAAGGCGAGCATAGGTTTACCGTTACTAACACCGTGACATCTGACTTGGTGGTAGAGTTTCGCAGCGACTCGTCCAGATTGGTACCACCACCTTACCTATTCCTGCCGCCATAACGTCATGATGTGTTCCGGTTTGGAGGGTAAGGTAGCCGGTAAACTTACTTTTGCTCGAGTCCTAAGATCCCGGCCTTAGGTCAGCAATGCACCATTACCGTCTTTGGTGTCTCTCTTTGATGTATCAGGAAATCCGTCTGCTTCTTTGCCTTCCAATATTATAAAAAAAATGTCTTAGTTTATGTAAAAACTTTACGCTTTACGCTAATAAGACATTAATGTAGGTATACCATCGACTGAAAATTATATTTCTTTAAAAAATGTAGTAGGTCGGACACCCCAAATGTTAACAAACTACTAAGTACAATTTAAGAAACAAATTACGTTACCGTCTTTTATTTAGGTAATGTTAACATGTTTAAGCGATATACATTTAGATTTTTAACTAAGAAATGTTATTTTAAATAAGATTTTTATTAAGATAATGTTTAAAAATTTCATTTTGGTAAGCCATTTCAATACCATTTGAAATTGTCTAGTTATTTTACTACAAATAACTAGAATAAAATAAATAATTTACATGCTTTTTTGTAATAACTAAATAAACATTTTTATTTTCTACAATCGCAATATCTTAAAATTATTGTAAAACTTCTGTGCAAAAACATTAAGATCTGTGTCAATATTAGCATGATATAATAATATTTAGATTTTTGTAATATGAAAATGACAGATTTTTTTTATACGTCATTGTTAACTATAGTAACTCCTACTTGTGCAATAAATACTGATTCTAATTCTGATCTATCCACTCTCTACCATTCAGCATCTACCTTTGTGTATCAATTCAAACAGTTACAAACTAATCAGTCTCGCCTTACATGACACTAGGAACAATATGACAATAACCCTTGAAATAGATCAAGAGCCTTTGCCCATTGAGATATCTTATAGACGTGGCATACTTCAGAAATCTATTTAGATATAAATCATCTGTCGTAACAATGCATCATGTCATTGCATATCACGCCCGATTGAATAGTTATATTGTAATATTATATTGTTAATCCTTTTATGTCGTGTTAGTTATTGTCAGGAGAAGGATAAAAAGAAAAACCAAGAAATTTGGAGCGAACATGGGAAAAACAACGCTGTGAGCCATACAAAATGTCAGTAGCTCATAATTTCCAGCGATAATAGGTACATCGCCGGATCGGCTAGTTTACGACAAAAGTGACCCTTATCGCAAGTGAACTACAATGTACTCATATTTCTTACTAATAGATATAAACTGCTTGCTGATTTAGTAACTTATAAAAAAATATCATTGAATAAATTGGAATTTTAAAAACCAGAAGTTCATCAATCACACACATAATTAAATAGTAAATAAATTAGAAACCCGTATAAATTTAATAATAGACCCGGAAATACAATTAGCAAATGTTCATCAAACAAAACCCAAGCCCCGGGGTTGGTTATTGAAGTTATGCGTGTACTCTAAACTACCTTTGACTACTGAGGTAGTCACATAATTATAGAAATTTAACTTGGTTTTCCTCCTAACCTCATAATAAAACATAGTTAACATTGTTACATATAAATGTGGCAAGAGTAGCAAAATATTAAAAAATAGTGATTGTGATATAGACCAAAACACTTATAAACTCGTAGTTCTACACTTATGCGCAATAGCCTACGTGACTATTTAAAATTGCATAAGTCAAACTTCAAAAGGTTACTTTGATTAAATTTACGGAAATTCTATTTCGGCGCATATAAATTTTTAATTATTTTTCTTTTACGGCCTGTATCATAAACAAAAAGACATTTTTGTTGTTCATCGCTGGCATGACACATTGGCGGAAGCTAGTAACATTAGTGAAAAGCATCGTCTACATCTTGATTATATAAGGCCTTGACTTTGAAGCATTCACTAGGAAAATTATATACTACGGTGTTATAGACAACCTGAAGAGATACAGTTGAAGACAATGTTCGTGTCAGATTAGCTTCTGTGTAGGTATTGGAGTAGAGCCTCCATGCTGCTTCAATTCATTTGTTGATTACGGCAAATATATATTTGGATTGTCTATACAAATATCTGGATTGAATTTGATAGGAAGAATCGTAATCCATGTCTATAAGTTGCTATTTATAACATTTCCAATTTTTTTTTTCAAATTAGCTTTTATTACGTAGATCTATACAAAGATTCTTGTAACGGGTCTATATAATTCTAAAAACTGCTACCGGATCGGAGCGCGGCCACTCACTGAGAAGATCCGGTGAAAGAAACTCAGCGGGCTTGTCTTTCTTCTTATAAATCTAATTTATAAAACTTAATTACATTTACAAATAACTTGTAGAGATTGGTATGAGGAGCAACTAATCAAGCATTTCTTTGATATCTAATTGTTTGACTGCTAATACAACTGATTTATACGTGACATGTTTTCTTCTTTATTTTTAAGTATCAGTGTTTTTTAATAACTTAAAGCAAAAAATACAGTGATTTGATTTTACGTAAATTTCAATTTCTGCAATTGTATGCCCAAAGAAAATGAGATGTTTTTCAAAACAAACAGTATTTACTTACGTATACTTAAAATGATAATGAAACCCACCCTAACTGCCTAGTGAAGTGTTGTGAGGTGGTTTTCATCTCAGTTTTATGGTAGTACCATTCCAGTAGCATTTACAGGCGATGTTTGTTTTCTTACCATCACATGAATCATTAAGGCACACATGACTAGACGAAGACACTAAATCCCATAATGTGATAAGTGGCAAGCCTATCGCCAACCAATCCCGGAAACGATATTTTAATTCGAAAATTGAAAAAACACGTTATGCCACGGTACATAATATAATATTATGGTAGTTGTTTTAAGTTTATTGACATATCATTTAGTATAAACGAATTAGTTAAATTTCTAAATAAATTAAAATTGTTAAAAGTAGAAAATACAAAAAGAAACAAAACGGTTTATCACAAACACAGCCTTAGAATAATACGGTATTTATTATTAATCCTTAAATCATACAGACATGCAATCTTAAAGGTAATTTGCTACAATAGGACAATAGCCTACAATGCAGCTCGGTAGCCTTTGAGACATTCAATAGGAAAATTATGTCCTGCGGTAATATAGACATGCTGAACTGACGCCGCCAACAAAGACAATGGTCGCTTTATAGTTCGTATATAAGATTAAGAACCATGCTGGTAACAAACAGACATACAAAATTTACTTTCATTTTTTTTGTGTTCTACCATTGTGTCCAAATCTATGATACATGTCCATGTTTAATGAAATGTCTTTGAACTGTTTTGTTTTATTTTATTTTGAAAAGCTCCAAACAGCAAATTGAATGGTAATATATCTTGTTTTTTAAGAGGAATTTAGTATGCAGACTTTTATGTAAAATTTTTTAGGGTATTGAATCAAATATAAGATACGAAAGTTTTCAAAATTTGAAGTTTAAATAAAGCAAGAGTATTTATAATTATTTAATAGCGACGCGAATTTCAAAACTTTAAATCTTCAAGCTATACAGATTTCGTAATACCTCAAATGTAACTAGAACAATACAGAAACACGGCTCGGTAGTCTTAGAGGTATTCAATCCGAAAATTATATCCAATGTGTTGCAGATACGTTGAGCAGACGTCACCAAACGTCACTGGCAGAGACAATGATCACGTTAGATTAGTTACTACACAGAGAACTGCTGCTACGATTCATTATTTATTGGCTGAATGAAATTTACATTTACTTTGAGCGATTAGACCATAGACTTCTATAATATGGTGATAGACAAAATAATTCATGCTAATTTTATTTTGGACACAATTTATTGTATACTGATGATATTTATGACACGTTTCGTGTTCGCAAACAATATTGCCATCTCTTTCCTTTTTAGTTCATTGGGAAAAGATAGCACGCACTTAGAATAGGTTCAGTTGTTGCTCAACAAAATTACCATCATCGAAGTCTTAGAACTGAATTACGACTATTAGATCGACTCTACTAAATTTGGGTTTGACGGCTTCGTTACTTGAGGGGTTAACATACACGCAGAAACCCACCAACTAACCGCAAGGATCGGGTTCGGTCCCCGACGAAAGGAGGCAATTATGTACTCATCACATAATATACATAGATGTCCGCATTTCTTTGTCAGAGTGATAATTAAAGTTATTCTGAAAGCCATGAAATTTGGTGAGTAGAATCGTTTTATTGTAGACACTTACTAAGGACAGAATTTCGGGAATTCTACCCCTAGGGTAGGTAGTTGAAAGTTTGCATGGAAGACGGTCATTTTTTAAGTTAGAAACATGAAACTTTCTTTCTTTTTTTTGAGCTACTTGTTTAAATTGAGTAAATACATATTTAAGCGTTTCTGGTAATTGTACCTCTAAGGGGCAGAAATAGGGGTTGAAAGTTTGTAGGAAAGTCCTTATTAATGGGCTATTGATTAAAAATATATAAATATGTTTAAAAAAATAATTCATACAGTTTTTAATTTAACTTCAGTTCAGTAAATAGATACATTAACTGCCACGCGAGTAAAGCCGCAATAACATAGCGGATAAGATAGCCTTAAATACTTAAACCTAATAGTATTATAATAAAAATATACCAATTTTATTGGTTTTAACAACATCTTCGGGGACACAAGCAAATCTTTTTTTGAAATGTCTTTACATTTATTTTACGAATACATACATATTAACCTTTTTTATTTTAAATGTATAGATACATTCATTCTAAACTACATAAGGTTTTCGAATAATAAGTATCCTCCTTGGTCCTTAAATCACACAGATTATAGAGCACCTTCTACGTAACTAGCAACAATAGGACAATAGCTTACAATTCAGCCCGGCAGCCTTTGAGGCATTCAATGGGAAAATTATATCCTACGGTGTTATAGACAAGCTGAGCTGTCGCACCCGACAATGACCGAGTTAGAGTAGTTACTACGCAGGACTAGTTACCATGCTGTTACGATTAATTTGTGGCCAGTTGTTGATAAACATACATACATGTCTTTGTCTATCGCCTCTGTAGTTAAGCGGTCCGGTTTCGAAGTTGTACGTATGAAATTCCTGGGTCGGGCAACTCTGTAAAAATGTGTTTTTCCATTTGTAACTTCCAACGCAAAACGAAGGGTGCTATAAGTTTGTCATGTGTGTGTGCGTGCGTATATGTGTCTGTGTATGTGTGTGTGTTGGTATCGCAGCTCTTCAGCGGATGAACGGATTTTGACGCGGTGTTTTTCTTTAAAAGCTGATGTGATCGAGATAATTCTTAGCTATAGTTTATGGAGATCTAGAGAAGGACCAATTTTGATGCGGATATGTTTGTTTGAAAGTTGACGTAACTGAGATGATTCTTGTCTACGTTACACATTGGTTTTATCGAAGGTTTATTGAAAATTTTTAATTTTAAGATTATGTGAAAAAAAACTTTGCCAGGATATGTGTCAATTGGTAATGTTGCTACCTATCACACTGCGGGACTGAATACCAATGATTAGTTTTCAGTATTCTAGTTGCACCTCTGCCGACTTTTTTGTAGAAACGGGCGTGGATTTATAAAATTTTACGTAAAATAAATTGCGTTTAGAATAAAGATAAAATAAAAAATTCCGACACATAAAATAAGTAACCTTCTTACTGGTAGATCTTAATAATTTAATGGAAAAAGTGTGTTGTTATGGAAGGTTGGAATTACAAGATTGAAATAATCATATTTCGCTTTTTTGCAGAAAGGTTTTGCTTGGTACCGAAAGTTAATTGTTTTTAAATCTCATTTATGTTTTTACCTACTAGTAGTTAAAATACCTACTAGCAGTTCGTTTCAGCTTTTATATTTTACTAGCAGTTTGACGCAGCTTCGCTTGCGTAACTTGGCTTTTACTGCACCGAATTTGATGAAACAAAGCCTATGTCCCTCAGGGATAATGTAGCATTCTAAAGGTGAAAAAAATTTTAAAATCAGTTTAGTAGTTTCGGAGCCTATTCATTTCAAACAAACAAACAAAAAATCAAACATTTCTTCTTTATAATATTAATATAGATATTTTCGTTTTGAACATAAACCTTCAACCTCTCGCTAAACTATTCGGTTTAGGAAAAAATGATGTTACAGACCTCAATACCACTTTTGAAGACCTATCCATAGATACCTCACACTGATTATGGGTTTTATTTGATATTTTTCATCGTCGGCGCTTGGTAAGACTTCCAAATATTTTTAAATGAAGAAACACTTCTACTGTTTTACGTATCACTTATAATTTATTATTTTAAAATAAATAGCCTTTATGACAGTATCATCAGGGCTAGAACTTAGACTACCTAACCTACCTAGATAGTAGTTTAAGTTCTAGCCCTGATGATGCTGTTATATGCGGAACCGGTAGGCTTTTTATAAAATAATAAATTATAAGCGATACGTAAAACAGTATAAGTAATTCTTCATTTTAAAATATTAACTTATGGGTTTTTATTGTTATTGTTATTTTTCAATTTTTGGGTGAAAATCTTATTGCGTTTTATAAAATGCAACTACTTACAAAGTTTAGGAAAAAAGTGGCTGTGACATACGGTCGGACAGACAGACATGACGAATCTACAAGGGCTATGCTTTTGGTATTTACCTACGGAAACTTAAAAAGTGTAGCTCTTATCTCGGTTTTATGTACATTCTACACTATCTATTACAGAGTCTATCATATTTGTATGTTAATTTATTCATACTACGTATATTTCGGTCTTACACATTATGTTTGTATGTACGTATGTATGTATTTTTTAGACTATGTTCTTACAATAACATCTTAACAGCGATATTTTTAATTTCAGTATGTTATTTATTCTCTCATATTTGGCATATTGTGACGAAAAACGAATTTTTAAAATTTATTTAACTTCGTCCAATAAATACATCGATACTTCGAATATATACAAACTAAAACGCACATAATTCATTTATAATTATAATATGCTTATTAATCATAGACTTATAATAATTTAAAAAACATTTTTGGATTGTATACAAACATCAGCTTTAGTTAAATGTTGCGCATATTGGACCTGTGTTACTGGTGTTCTCTACTCCAGTCACCAAGCTCCTACATTATGTTACCTATTTTTAACATTTACAACAACAAATTTATAATATTTTTTCACCAAGGATCCATTTAAATCGTTATTTTATTGATAACTAGCCGTTTCACCGAACTTCTTCACACTCGTTTCTGTTTCTATGAAAAAATAAAATGATGTTTTTCTAATTTTCTCGCTGTAGAATGGGATAAAATGTACGCTAAGTCTTTCTCCTACTTCTAATCTATATTCCAGTTCATTCTCAGCAAAATCGATTTAGCCGATGTTGAGTTATAAATAGTGTAACTAACATGATTTTCTTGTATATAAATAGATAACAAAGTATGTCTGACTGTTAGTATGTAAGGTTTTTCGGCTAAACCATTAAAATTTGATATCCATATAGCAGAAAAGAGATAATATAAAGAGGGCTAAAAGTGGGTATGGTTAGTAAAGTAAAGTTTCGCCGTTTCTACTCCTGTCAGGCTAGGTTTGGAAATGGTGATAGTTTAGGGTAGACAGGGATAAATTTAATTATAGTTAAAATGTTTGGTAATAAATAATTAAACCAGTTATAAATATGAATAATTGGCTTAAAAGTTAAAATAGGAAATTAATTTTTTTTTTTATAAATTTTAAAATATTTGCACACCAAAATACGGTACAATACGTTGATATATTTAAATATTTTTGTCACATCTTATTTACACACATATTCCGCAAATAAATAATTTTCTTTCTTTCTTAACTAAAGACGACTTAACTAATGTACGCTGAGCAACTCGAAGGTAAGCATTTAGTAATTTAAAAATATCAAATTTTCTGAAATGTCTAAAACCTGCACCAAAATGACATGAAAGGTTAGATAAAACATTATCAGACAAGATTGTATATTCGTTAAAAAAGACACATAAAAAAAATTAACAAACAATGTAATATATTTCTTTTGTTTAGCGTACTTGAATTAACTCTGAACGGGAGAACTAGACGTAATAGTTTTGGATTAGTTGCAACTTGAAACAATACGCTTTTCATACTATTATTATTAGTTTGTGGTCCAGTTTTGCCTATAGATTATTGAAGCTGCTGCAAACTCTAGACTACAGATGTATTATGTTTGAAATTAATGTTTAGATCTTTATAATTATAACTATTTGTTTCAAAACACCATGCGAAGTTTTTCAGTGAATATATTAATAAAAAAATGCGACTAGCAGTAAAGTAACAAAAAACTGGGAAAAGTAACAAAACTACTATCACGATTTTTACGATAATCGTGATAGTAGTTTTGTTACTTCTCCCATTTTCATCATTCATTAATTCTTTCACTCAGTTTCTATCTTTCCTCTCTTATATCTTCAAATCTGTATGCACTATCACCTCTCAAAACTTCACAACGCTTTCATTGCCATGGATAAGTACTTGCCCCCTGATTCTGTATCTTTTCTTTTATTTTTTATTTTATATTTGCTATCTCCAGTGACCAACTGAAATACAACGGAGATAGCAAATACGTCATTTGACAGCTATTTGATATAAAATTTACCCAGTGATCATCACTAAAAAGATACGGAATAGCCCCACTGGTCTGTGCTTAAAAGAACATTAGATATTTTAACTCCAATAATATTCGGGCTACTATTCTATAAATTTGTCCTGTTTACCACCTATTTAAGCTTTAATGAAGTGCACACTTGTCACCGCTACCTTAAGAGACTCAGGTTAGCTATTTTGTATGGCTAAAATATTTTAAAGGCATAATATGATTAAAACCACCTTTATTATATAATAACAAGTCCAACAGGAAGTAAGAAAAACCGAATCTTTATTATAATTTTAGGACTAATTAAAACAAAAGAGAATTTCGTTTGAAAAAAATTTGAAATAATGTTTTTGAAAGAGAAATGAATTTATTTTAATTTGGAACGTTAATTAAACGTCTCTTGAGGCATTGCTGAGTTGGAATTTATCTTTTCTTTAAATGAATAATTGAATAATTAATGAATATACTTTTAATGTTCACTTAGTTTCTTTAATTAATAAAAACACTGTCATGAGAGTCTGGGTCCCCGGCTTAGAATAGACCATCTACGAGAACAAGTTACCACCAGTGATCTTGTTGATGAAAAGTGCTTAAGAGCTGAGTGATTTTTCCCCGTGTTGGTTCGGACTCCTTTGCTGAATAGGCCATCTGCCTTCCTGCCAGGCAGCTCGTAAAAGGCAAGCATAGGCTTACCGGCACTAACATCGTAACTTTTTACCTAGTAGAGTTTTGCAGCGACTCGCCCGAATTGGTACCACCGCCTCATCTATTCCTGCCGAAATAACGTCAGCGCTTGCAGTTGATGTGTTCCGGTTCTGAGGATGAGGTAGCCGGTAAACTTTCTTTTGCTCGAGGCCTAACATACCGGCCTCAGATTGGCAACGCACCATTACCACCTTTAGTGGGTCTAGGCAACCTGAGTTTCTTATCACCAGGAAATCCGTCTGCCTGTTTGCCTTCCAATATCATAAAAAAGCAACTTGTCCGGTTATGGATCTTTTGTCTTACTATTCTTGCCGCTATAGTGACAGTGTTTGGCACTGTCGTGTTAATGTTAGGATCACCGGTACACTTGCACAAATTCTTAGATCACTAAAGAAAGAGCGATGGGTTTCTCACATAACGCTTACAAATATTTAAATTTATTTTTATTGTTACCTTATTCATCGCTTTCTGTAGTTGTTTTCTTTAAGGTTCCAACAAAAAAGTGTAATATTTTACAGGTCAAAAGCCTCATTAACACCTGTTTCCAAGACATCCAAGTATTCCAAGCAAATCTGGCGTTCACCTTGTTTTTGTTTGACCTCGACATATTTAATACGTGCCTAGATTCGCCTAAGGGAACGCCGCGTCCTAAATAAACATAACATCATGACTATTTACTGAGGAATGCCCGCCAGCGCTACTGTTTTTTGACTTGTTTTTATGAGAACTAGTTTTCGCGTAGTAGAATACGTCTCTAATTAAAGGCACATATGAGTAAAAAGAGTAATTATTGGAGAAAATGAGAGTTTTTGCAACAAATTTGGCAGATATGAATGTGACTTTTAATTAGACCTTATATGATGCTGAAGTGACACCGTGTTTATAAAAAAAACGGAGGTTGGGAGTCGCACTTAAATCATCTTCTATTGACCTATACCGGATTACTAGATCGCTTAGGCGACTACCCTTCAGGTTAAGCTTAGGTAAATCTTCAGATTACATTTATTGAAATTGAGCTACCGTAACTTGCTATGACGTGCTCTAGTATATTTTCCACTAAAAAGTTTGGAGAGACTACCCTACAATACCTGATGGCAGTGGGGTTTCACTCCACAGCTTGCCAAGCTTCAGATGACGATCCTCATGAAGATACTCTGGCAAAACCAATAGTATATCTACAGTGCATCCATTCCATCCAGCAATCATATTTAAAGTCACAACATGTAACTATTTCAGCTTTACTCAGCACTGTACAAGCTTTTAACCAACGTCTGAACCTCAATCTCACCTGAAACGTCTAAACCTCAATTTTTCACTGTCATGCGTGAGTGTTTGAGTAAACTAGGCTTACTCGCACAGTGCAAAAAGCCTCTTAGCTTTACATCCTAAGATTCAATTTTGCTTAAATATTGTACACCAGAGGGTCTTCTGTACGCCTATTCTATGTTCTTCTGTACGCCTATTACTTATTTTGCGATAATTATCGATAATGCCACACAGGCAAATGGGGCTGGAAAGCTCAGAAACTTTCCGGAATCTGTGTTCAAATTATGTGTATTATCGCCTCTGTGGTCTAGTGGTCCGGTGTAAGGCTTAAGGGGGCATATACGTCAGCAGTATAATGTTTTTGATGTTATACTTCTTTTGGCGCGTTAGGAAAAAATGATGAGGGTAAATTTTTACGATGCGCGCGCACACCGTCACGAAAAACCGACATGATGAAGTTAGCTATAGTTAACATTTTAGTTTTTCAAAAAAAGGTACCAACAAATTAAAATTAAAGACATCTACGTATGTTTGCGTGAGAACTGACAACTGAATTCACAATATTTCTTTATTTCTATGGTTAGTGTCATTTTCCCTACAAATGAAAAATAAGGCAAAAGATAAAATTTTTAAAAAGATTTTTATCTTATTACGCCGAAGAAGTATAACTTCTAACGCGTGTACATAAGTACAGACACATATTTTTTCATACAAAGCAATCATGGATCTTGGTGATAAAATAGAACAAGGTTAACATGAATATGCTTTATAACACTAGTGTTTCCAAAACACGATTCGTTTCACTTTGCTCTATAGAAAAAAAAATCAAAAAGTTAACACTTTTTCGAAAGCAAAACCCAACTGTCTACTTCAATTATGAAAATATTGATATTAGATTTAACATCAACATAGATAAGTACTATACCTAAAAGGTAAGTGTTTCAGTTTTTATACTTTTTTTCCAATTACTTTTATAGTGTCAACAATAGTGATTTGTCGCTTAACAGTCATTTTCAAATTGGGTCACGTTGGGTCGTTATCAAATTGTTGTTACAAAACTGTTACAACAAAATTGTTGTAAAATGGACCAAAGTAACCAAATTGTAATTTTAAAGCTTAGTGTACAACATCCAAAAAATATTATCACACTTTTTGATTTTATTGTTTTGATAACTATGTATTAGTCTACTAAGGTTATATTTAAAGATTTTAAGTAGATATTCCAAAAAAAAACACTATCTGAGATAACTCAGCCTTTTCATAAAAATTGTATTTTCAACAAACAGTAATTATTTATATCAATTTGTATGTTAAATCTTCTTGGTTGGTGTTTGGAGTAGCTCCAGAAGATATTACGTCCACAAATGCACGCTGCATTCACCATCTGCAGTTGGATTTGCTTCAGTAATGTTAACTTCTGTTTGATTTTTTTTATTTCAGCTTTGTATCGGCGTGGTTATTTTAAGATTTTTAATAAAAAAGCCAATGACCTTAGAAAATAGCACGATTCGTTGATTGTCTTGTATCAAAAACACATTTTATTCTTGAATTTCCAAAAGGCGTAGGACAAAATTTGTTCAAAAGCATACTTTTAAAAAGCATACTTT